>JACEGR010001945.1:0-145749 GCA_014170235.1 Listronotus bonariensis | reverse complement strand
TGAATAAATTTGAGTACCAGGTTATAAAATTAGTACTTTAGGCACGACTGTGAAAAATGAGCAAAGAGCAAGAGTAAATGAACTATTTCTAATGAATTTTAGTAAAAAAAAATTAAAGTAAAGAAATATTGTGTGAAATTTGTTCAGAAGGTGCTGTTTTTTTTAACTTATGTAATTTTGCACTCCGTCTTCGGCATCATATGATCTACAAATCATCAAAATAGAGTCACAGTATGTATTAAAAATACATTCGCCGTTCGAGATCCAAAATATTTTTACTCATTACTTTAAGAAATATTAGGGAATTATTGGAATAGTTTAAATAGTGCTAGCAGTATTAAGGGAAAAACCTTATTTTATTACTGCTGAACCTTAACCCTATGTGAAGAAGTGTTCAACATGACATGCTTGTATTATTTTTAACCTAAAACTGGAATATTATTTCTTTTTATTTATAGTCTATTTTATTTATTTGTTTTGTTTAGTTAAAAATGGAGAAGTTTTAATTTTTTTAGTATATTTTAAAGACAAAATTTAAAAATACACAAAAATTACTTTAACCCTTAACCTCATTTTGTTTTCAAATGTCAATTAAAGTCTAGCAGTAACTTTAATAAAGTTACCCTTATTTAAAACCACTACTGAGCATGCGTAATGTCAAAATACTGAATTTATTACTGCTAGACCTTATATAAATTCCAATGTTTCCCTAATGACTCGTGTACATTTTTAAATAAATCGGCCACAATGATGTATGGGTCCTTTGTTGTCTCAAAATAATAAATATGTATACCGGGTGACAACAAGATCACTTTCCGGCTGCCATTTTTTTAATTCTTTATCGATACTGACAAAACTTGGTAGGGTTGTTAGACTAGCAAACAAATCATTTTTAGGTATATATGATAGGCTTTTACGAGTTCCGGTTTCACCGGAAATGACTAAAACTTCTGATTTTTAAATGGGACACCCTGTATATTTTTTGTTTTTCGGATTCTCCAGATCATTTTTAGTCGGAATACAATATTTTTAAAACAAATTTTGGTTAATATTATTTTAAAATTAAATTTATATTTTTTATATAAAGTGCCATGATCACTCTAAAATCACTCCTCATACTTTACTTACTTTTAGAAAAATACGAAATCGATTTTATCTTTTTAAACTTTTTACTAGAGGACTCTAAAGATTGAATTGGGTATTAACAATAAAAAATTATCCCAATATCAAATTTAACTTAAAATAATTTTAAAATCGTAGAGAGATACATATACACAAACTAATGTTTTTATTTTTTAAGCTTTTAACGAAACACAAGCAATTATTTTTTGCAACATATTCTTTTAGTCTCTGTTTTCATGACAACTACAATAAATTGCGATGTACGCCATTCAGTTTTTTTCTTTTTTTTTTGTCTTTGGACAAACCACGAAGGCTAAAAGTCTAAACACTAACGTACCGTGGGTGTCTTAAGCGAGGTAAGAGGGAGTTTGTTGACACGGGACTTAAATACTTGAAGATTTGGGGGGAAAGGAAAGACCTCCGCGGGCAGCAGGTTCCACAATCCAGAAACTCTAGGGATAAAAGAACGAACAAAGTGGGAAGTTCGGGGCCTGTCCAGTTGGACCGTACAGGGTGCATACGCGCGGAACCACGAGTTTCTCTGTTGGGAATCGTAAGTGGAGGAACTATACTAGACAATTCTTCAGAGCAGAAGCCATGGAAGTACCTATAAAAAGCGATAAATCCCCACAGCCCGACGATGGGCAAGAGAGGGAAGCCTTTCTGTAAGTGAAGGATCATTAATGAGATAAATAGCTCTTCTTTGAATAGAATCAAGAATGCTTAGGGTTGTGGGGACGCCATGCCCCAGATATGAGAACAGTATTCCAAGGGAGGTCGGATTCGGGACACATATAAAGTGTATAAATTAGAAGGGGAGAAATACTTTTTGCTCGAAAGAAAAATCCAAGATTTTTTGAGGTTGCCGTGGCTATAGATACAATGTGTTTATGCCAGTTAAGGTTACTTTGAAATGTGACGCCCACAAGATTGAAGGTGTCTTTGCTCTGTAAAACTTGGCCGCTCATAAGTAGAGAATGAGTATTTGATGACTCTTTTCGCGACAAGGAACATGATTGTGTTTTGGATGCATTAAAATTAACGAGATTTTTGGCGCCCCAATCCAATATTAAATTAAGATCCATGCGAAAGAGATATCTGCATCACTCTGCGTTTGTTTTCCAAGTCAGGTTTAGTGATGGGTTTAGGAACCTGAAAACTGGAGTGAAGGGTACTATCGTCGGCGAAACTATGAATGGAATTAGTTGTGGACGAGAGAAGGTCGTTGATGTGAAGAAGGAACAATGTTGGTGCCAGAACTGAGTCCTGAGGGACTCCAGCATTTACTTGGTGAAAGCTTGAAGAATGGCCGTCCACAATAACTGATATACGACGATCAGATAGATAACTAGAGAGCCAAGTACAGAGTTTAGTTGAAAGACCATAGAAGGGAAGTTTATTAAGAAGTGCGGCATGCCAGACCTGATCAAAAGCTTTGAATATATCAAGAGCAACGATCTGGGACTCACCTAGAAACTCAAGAGACTTATTCCAGCAGTGTGAAACGAAGGAAAGAAGATCTGCTGTAGATCTTTTGTGGCGAAATCCATACTGCCTGTCATGCAAAATTTTGTGTTTTTCTAAGTACTTAAGAATTTGTGAATTAATTAATTTTTCCATTACTTTACAAAGAACTAAGAGAATTGAAATTGGTCTATAGTTAGATGGAAGAGATTTAGATCCTTTCTTTGGAATAGGTTGAACACGTGCAGCTTTCCAGCTCTCACGGAAAGACACCTGTGTCGTAAGAAATTCGAAAGAGCCGAGTTAAGATTGGTGCAAGTTCTGGAGCACATTTTTTTAAAACGATTGCTGGTATGCCATCCAGCCCAGACGATTTCTTGGTGTTAAGGGAAGAAAGGATCCGCTTAATGTATTTTACCTTAAAATAATATCGAGCATTTTATGAGGAACTGGGGTGAACCGCTGGAATTGGATGATTTACGGGAGGGTCAAGGGTTGAATTGGCATCAAATTGTTTAGCAAATAGTTCTGCCCTTCCTTTAGCGGTAGAAATAGTTTCACCTTCCAAAGTTAGCGGTGGAAAAGAACTGGTATAAAAATTCCTACTTATGTTTTTCGCAAAGGACCAGAAAGATTTGCTGCCATTTGAGCAAGAAAGAACTTTGTTTTTAATACGATTGTTGAAGTAGTCTTTGGCTTCAGAAATTGTTTGATTGTAGTAGTTTCTTGCTTCAATGCTGGCCTGTCGGTTTTCTGGACTAGGATCCTGTAGAAACTTCTTGTGAACCTGAACTTTTAAAATTCTAGCTTTATCACAAGATTTGGAAAACCAGGGTTTGCTATTGGATTGTTTGGGGTTCTTGATGGTGTGTGGAATATAGGTTTAAATGCCCAATTGAAATGATTCAGTTGGTTGATTGCAAATTACAGAAGGATCACGAGAAGAAAAGCAGATGGAAATCCAGGGGTAAGTGGCGAAGAAGTCCCTTAGGCCATCCCAGTCGGCTGAGTTGTAGTGCCATACTGTGCGTGGTGGCATGTATTCATTTACCTCGGGATGTGCAGGGTAAGATATAGTAACTAAGCTATGATCTGAGCGACCTAGGGGAGCTGTGACAAAAGTTTGATAGAGTTCGGGGTTGGTAGTAAGAAAGAGATCTAGAGGATTTGAACTATGATTTGGGACTCTAGAGAAGTAGGTGGATTCCATAATAAAGTTGGTAAGAGTGATTGACTGCGAAGATTTCGGCTGCTCTGCCTTGGGGGTCAGTTTTTGAAGATCCCAGCCAATCCTTATTCTGGACATTAAAGTCGCCAAGCACGATTACTTCAGCTGATGGAAACTGAGAAATTATGCTATCGATCTTTGTTGAAAGAAAGTCAAAGAATTCGACATAGGAATTATTAGATGGGGACCGGTACAAACAGCAGATAAATTTAGTTGAAGACCTAAGGGAAAGTTTGAGCCAAAGGATATCGGGCCTACCCGATACAAGATTGGAAACTCGAGCACAAGCCAGATTGTTGCGGACGTAAGCACATACGCCACCATGTGGGCGAAAAGACAATTTAAGTTCGTAGCCTGGAAAAAGAAGGTGGCTGGTTAAAGATTTAGAACTTATTTGTGTTAGAAACAGTATGTGGGGCTTACATGACTAAAGGTGATGGTGAACGGAGTTTATATTGGTGTTAAGCCCACATATGTTTGCAAAAGAAATTAAACTTCTCGATGAAGGCCTCCCGGATGCACCCCTCACCCGGAGATCCGAATGGAGGGGTATTTAACCTCCGGAACATTTGACTTCCGGGTGTGCCGCCATCATTTGTACATAGTTTGGGGGCTTTAAAGAAAAAAAAAAGAAAAGAAAAAGAAGGAAGAAGGAAAACTGACTCACACACCCAGAACCCGAAACGTCCGTTAAGACTTCACGGGTCCTATAAAGGGTGAGTGGGGTGGTACCTCCTCAGGCGAGGAAAGCTCCTCTACCACCTACCATCAGTATCAAAAGGATCATTTACCTACATAATAAATGTTGTTTTTAAAAAGAAAATAAAGTAAAGTGTCGTAGTGTTTTACATCGTTGGATTCACTTTAAAATACTGCATTTAGAAATATTATGTTAGTGATATGGTCCTATTTTGGTTTTTGGAATAGGGTAAAAAACTAAAAAAATGAAGTTTAGAGCTTTCTAGTGAAAAAGTTTAAAAAGATAAAATCAATTTTGTATTTTTCTGAATGTAAGTAAAGTATGAGGAGTGATTTTAGAATGATAATGGCACTCTAGATGAAAAATAAAAAATTAATTTAAAAATCAAATTTGACCAAAATTTGTTTTAAAAATAATGTATTCTGACTAAAAATGATCTGGAGAATCCGAAAAAACAAAAAATATACGGGGTGTCCCATTTAAAAATCAAACATTTTAGTAATTTCCGGTGAAACCGGAAGTCGTAAAAGCCTATCATAAATACCTAAAAATTACTTTTCGTTAGTCTAACAACCCTACCAAGTTTCGTCAGTATCGATAAAAAATAAAAAAATGGCGGAAACTGATCTCCTTGTCACCCGGTATAATACAGTGTGTCCACGGATGGACTTAAGTTAACCTGTATTTTTTTTATTTTTAATAATTAAAAAAAAGTTATTCTTCATAGAAATTTTTGGCTTCGTCTAAAATGCATAAAGCTATATATAAAAAATTGCTCTGATATATACAGGGTTCTTGAAAATCGCAAAAATATTATTTTACATTTTTTTTTTTTTATTAGTTTTTAAAAACGCTAAATTAAAAAGCATAAAAAATAATTAAATAATTCATATACATTTTTGCCTTAGCGCTTATTGTTACGTCGGAGATCTTGAGATAATAAGCTTCACCGGTGGACGACAAAAGAATGACTAAAATCAAACCACTAGAAGCCAAGATATACGTTAAAAACTGTTAAGGCCCTATTTACACTCAAATAACATAATTATTATTAAACATTTTAGTATTAATATTTGTAGATTTATAAAAATTAAATTATTAGCAAAAAGAACAACTAAAATCGATCTAGTAGAAACCGAAATATACGTTAAAAACTATATAAAGATTCATTAGATCCCCGTTTGCCATTTAATTTTCATATCTTCCAATAGCCTAGTGGTATATGGCGTTGGATTCTCACGCAGGTGGCCTGGTGTCATGGGTTCGACTCCCAGCGTCGGCGAGACTTTTTTAATTTATAGGTGATGACGTCTGGTCCCAATTATACCCCGTTTGCCATTTAATTTTCATATCTTCCAATAGCCTAGTGGTATATGGCGTTGGATTCTCACGCAGGTGGCCAGGTGTCATGGGTTCGACTCCCAGCTCCGCGGGCTTTTTTAATTTATGGTGATGACGTCATCGATGGTTACTACCCCTATCTAGCACGTGGTTTAAAATCATCCCTATTTTGGGTTAAGGGGTTGAGATGGCCATAAAAATGCAGATCGAACCTTAAATTTTCCCCATGTATTTCTTATGGGAAAACTACCCTTATTATGTTAGAACGCACATTGCATATCTACTGCTATAATAAAAATCCCGTAGGATATTCAGGGTGGTTTAAAATTGAGAAAATATTACTTGGAAAATAAAAAAATATGTTTTTTAACCACCTAATTAAATAGTATAAGAAAGTAATCAACAGTGTATAATAAAGATTTTTCCTATGGGTTATGGTTTTAGGGAAAAATGAGGTTAACGTTAAAAAAATCTTTAAAAAATCCTCCTTTAAGTGGATTTTCTTTTCGATGAAACAGTTTTAAAAATCGCCTTATAATATACAGAAAAATAAAAAATTACGAAAACGTTGATTTGGCAAATAAAAAAAAATCGGCTATGAATATTTTTCATAACTATTTATTTAAATCGCCTGAAAACCTAATAAAAATGTTATCTTTTTTAAATTAATCGTTATCATTTGGGTTACTGTTTACATGCATTTTAACATAATGTTTGCATATAAAAAGTAAAATAAATTCTTTATGAGGAAAAAACCATTTATTTTGGTTAACACCTAGTTTTCCCAAGTACTTATAAGTGATAAGAAAAAAAAGTATAAGACTTTTTTTTATTACTTTTTTAATCACGAAAATAAAACCATAAATTGAAAATAAAGGTAATGTCTTGTTTAGATTAAGACATTACATTTGCATTTACGTTTTTAGATGATGTTCCTTACATTTGGACCTCCGGACGTCTTTGCGACTTTAAGGGCTGTGAAAATCGTCCAGATTTAGAACCCAAAAACATTTATGGATGGTTCTGGTCAGCAAACAGAGAAAAGATGGCACCGACCAACCAAACACCTGCTGGTTGGGGATACAATCCTTGGTCATCAACTGGACACAAAAAGCAAAGGCAACCCGATAACGCTGAATTTGACATTAATGGTAAGAATGCATTATTTAAAGGGTGTAAAAAGTCATAAGTCGGTTGAAAATTAAAAAAGGGATACGCGCTACCTAGTGAACTATTGGGAGAGAGAAAAGGAAGAATTATTAAACTTACACAAAAATATATTGTAAATTTCTTAAGTTTTACTAAAACTACTTACTGGTATCGGGATTTCGAAGATTATG
This sequence comes from Listronotus bonariensis, assembly GCA_014170235.1. Classification (NCBI taxonomy): domain Eukaryota; kingdom Metazoa; phylum Arthropoda; class Insecta; order Coleoptera; family Curculionidae; genus Listronotus; species Listronotus bonariensis. Next base: position 138,554 of record JACEGR010001945.1, on the reverse strand, counting down.
AAACGGGGTTCTTAACATTTAAATACATACGGAACACAACCTTAGGGTTTGCCAAAAATGCTCTTTCCTTTGGATTCAACTTCAACAGCGAATAACTTTTAAAAGAGTAAATTTATTAACGGTCGTATTCACCAGTCTGATAAAGTTAGTCTAGCTTGGTGAATACCACCGTAAAAAATATGAAAAGACCTTTTTGTAGCGCATCAAATTTCCTTTAAAAATATATATTGGATTTATTTAAACATGGGTATTTGTAGTACCAAAGAATCTAATTACTCGTTATATTGTGGTAGTACTAACACAAATCCAAACTCAAGAATCAAAATTGAAAAAAATGGTTCAATGTTTAAAGCCCATTTAAATGGAAACGGCTAATTTGACGACAATTTACAAAGAGAGCTTTTTGTAGGGAATTAAAATTTCTTTAAGAATGTGTGTTGGTAAAATTTCTCAGAGTAACAATTTGCAAGTGTTGCATTAAAAAACAAGATTGTTGTCAAAAAACTGTTAGTAGTTTATATTTGTAAAGATAACAACCAATAATTAACTTATTTTAACTTTTCAGGAACTTCAGAGTCTTGCCTCTCCATCCTTAATAACGTATACAACGATGGAATTGCATGGCACGACGTAGCCTGTTACCATGAAAAGCCAGTGGTTTGCGAAGACTCTGAAGAGTTACTCAATTACGTTCGTTCTACAAATCCAAATCTTCGCTTGTAGATTATTTTTTTTGTTAGTTTTAAGGTGTCACTAAATAAAATTACTTTTAATTTATTTTTAGTTTTTTAAAACAAAGAAAAAATTTAAAACTGCCTTTAAATAAGAATTGCACTTAAAGTAAATTGTGATCATGTAAATCTATATATTAAACCTTCCTTGTTTATACACTCACTCAGTAAAAGAAACATTTTAATGTACCTTTGTAAAAATGTAAGTACCTAATAAAATATTTTATAATATTAGGGTCTTTATTTTAATTTTCCTTTATTTCATTTCATAAAGCCTAGGCAAGAATGGATCACCGCCGATAATTTTATAACCACGTACATTTTGGTAAAATCTTTGGAGCCTTCAATTACGGTTTTATTTTACAGACTATATTTATTATTTACCCATAAAATAGAGCAGAAACAACAAATAAACTATAAATATTTTAAATATGTGGAAACAGAAACAACAAATAAACTATAAATATTTTAAATATAAATTGTAAAATTATACTAACATCACAAATTTTACCTGTCCCATTTTGCTACTGCCATCTACTTGGTCCTTTTCTGCTTTCAATTAACCGGCCGCTTTTTTGCACTATATTATGTTCCTGTTTTTAAAAAATATAATTACCAAGAACGCAATGTCATCTTTATTAATTACTTAAACAATATACGGGATGCTCCATTATAAAAATTTGCTTATAATTACATAAAATATAGACAATTTTAAAAAATAAGGATGTAATTTATGAGTATTAGCATAAAGTAACATACCTACGGATAAGAGAAACCATGGCATGCTAAAATTTTCGTACCGCTTTGGCGGCAGGCTTGTCATTTTTCCAGTTTACACTTTAAATGCGTCGGTCGAAGCCTCGCCTCGTGTAACATCAGCGGTGAGGAGACACGTAAGCTTACGGAAATGACTAACTGGCGGTATTTCAACGAGAAACGAATAAAATTATATTGGGAGTTTTCGCATGACCTGTCCTTAAATCGGCTATTCCATGATAACTCTTATAATTTCCTTACTCTATGGTATTAGCCAAGTATTAGCTATCACATTAACAAGTGACGCGTCACTAAAATAGCCGAAAAATGTCCGTCAAATTTTTGAAGCATTGCCGCCTAGATTGTCTTTACTTGTAATAAAATAAATAAATAAATAATACCAAGCGGTGTTGTCATAGGATAACTAAAAATTTTAGAAAAGACGTCCAAAATAATCTTGCATGTAGCCTACGAATTTTTTCGTAGGCTAGGTTTAGCAAGATCAATAATTAGGATTCACATTAAAAGGACATTTATATTTTATATAGATTTGTCAAAAATCAGACGCTTTAATGCTACCGAAATCTAATAAGGTAACCTATTTTTTTATTTTTATTTCTAAAACGTTATTTTTATACACAGGGTGATTCTTAACCTATATGAATAAATTTGGGAAATTATTTCTAGGGTCAAACTACTGAGGGGTAGGGGAGGAGTTTCATCTTTTATGGCGAAGAAGCTGAAAAAGTGTCCATCCGTGGGAAGCAACTTAAGGTGGCGCCACAGTAGCAAGAGAAAAGATTTAAGCATTTCTTTTCCTTTTTTATTTTGTATCTACCTTTCTTTTTCATTTTGTAACTAAAGGCGAATTTTTATTATCAACGGTTCAAAACATTTTAAAAACATTTGAATACCTATCTCTATTTAACTCTTATATTTATATTGACATTTCATTTTATGTTTTTAAAATGTTTTGAACCGTTGACAATAAAAAATTCGCCTTTACTCTAATAATTCTTTTATTTTCGTGCTCATTGGTTTAAATCTTTTCACTTGCTATTGTGGCCCCACCTTAAGTTGCTCCTTTTCGATGGATACTTTTTAATTCATTTAGAGGGTACTCCTCCCCTCTATCCTCCATATGTCAAACTAATTATTATTTTCTTACTTCACCTTTTTACCTTTAATGAACTTTTTTAAACAATATCTTTTTTACGCATAATTAATAGTAAAAAGTTTCCCATATGACACCCACTTACATAGACACACTGTACAGGGTGTCCCATTTTGATTGCAACTGCTGCGTATTTAAGATATAACCTTGTAGTTTTCGTGAACCTGAGCTACTCTTTTTATAAAACAAAAATGCCGTAAACTACAGCCTTCTTAAACTATGAGCCGTGAAGTAATAAAGGCAACGTTGCAAACAACACTGTACAGTAGGAATATTAAAATGAGTTCCTAATAGATTACATGCTAAATATAATTAATTTTTTAAGTGTTTTAAACAAAATATAGGTATTAAATTTTTAGGATGTTTTAGACAACATATAGGTATAATTTTAAATACTATAGTTGCCCTAATGTGTCTGCAAAACTTATCAGGAACTTTTTTGCCTTATACAAATTTGTTGGAAAGGATTTAAAATTTTTAAATTGTTATGATGTTTTCTACCCCGCATTATGCATTTTTTGCGAACAGACCAATGTAGCTTTTTAAAGTTAACTAAACATTTATTATTTCATAATATTTGCAATACTTAAGATGAATTGAAAGCATGAGTATTTAGTTATAAATATAAAAGCTTAATTAATTAATTAAATATTACATAAGATGCGCTTTAAAATAGCAAACAAAGGTAAATAACTTTCAGAATATCTATATAAATATTTTTTGATGAACTTACCAGTATATTTATGCGCATTAGTTGATATGGTCCTTTGGATATTGCTTGGGGTAAAAAAATTGTTTTTGGTGCACTATACACACTATTGATATCAAATTAAACCAATTTTTAAAAACACACTTAGCTAATCAGTAGCCTGTAAAATATATTTGTCCATTTACCGTACAGGTACTACTTTTACTTTTAATTAAAAATAAACACTTATCCGGTCAATAGCGCACAACCAGGTTTTTCTAATTTCATCGTTTATGGGGAAATTTTAAATGTTGTTTGATAACCTTCTGTTTTAATATAACTGGGGTAATTCGTTTTGCAGCCCGAAGCGCAACACGTTCGTGGCATAATGTACGCCGTACGCACCAACTATACGCGCACATTTAAACCTAAAAACAACGAATTACATATTGGCACTGGTTCTATTTTTTAAATATAACAATGATTTACTTATTTTTTTATATATATAATAAATATACGCTACGATTTAACTTTAAAAACAGAAAAAAACCTTTTAAGCAATTGATTAAACTTTTTCTGTTTACTTCTAAACTTTACTTGACATTCCTACTGTGCTGTGTTACCAGATTTCTCCTTCACGGCTCATAGTTTAAGAAGGCTGTGGGTAAACAAATCCGTCACAGCTAGCTCTCTTAGTTACTGAGCTACACGACGACACCCGGTCAGTGTATCCAGATTTCGTTGCAATTGCAGGGTAGCTCGGTTATTATTAGGAATAGAAACTTGCGGTTTTCGCGATCTGTTGCTACTTTTTCATAAAACGAAAGATGGCACTTAAGATTTTTATGTCCCTCTAATTTTAACATTAATTTTTCCATTTTTGAACCCCCTCAATTTCAGTTGTCCTATAACTTAAAACAAAAGTAAAAGTTGATATTGGTAGATATTTTTACGTAGAATCCAGGTTATATTTTTCGAGATATGAACCCAACATATGATTTTGCTTATAGAATATCCTGTATATTTCTTATTTACTAAATTATAGAGGATGAGAGCTTTTCAAAAATATGTAATACCTAATGGTTATTTTTCATTTTCAGACCTTGAATTTATGTTTTTATTTTTAAATTGAATTTCGCATAGTCGGGTCATGACTATGGTGACCTAGGTCATGACATAGACTTTTCACTTATTAATTAATAAAAAACTAAAAATTTTAATTAGCTATATTGCGTTTATTCTTAAAAACGTGTCCAAAATCAGTATGAATTATATGATTCACAAAAAATGGATTTTAGACAAAACAGTATAAAACCTTGTATTTTTTCTAGTATTTTGTTTTAAAACAACTTTTTTTCTAAAATTATACATACATACATACTAATTTTGGACACTGTTTTGAGTATAAACACACTGGGCTGTCCAAAATATTCAGTTTTTAATTAACTAAAAAGTAAACAAACTTGCAGAACCGAAGAGTAAAAGAGGGTGCTGGGCGGAGCCAAAATATAAAATAAAAATTAAAATTAGACTTTGCTGTAAAATGTAGACAAATTATAAACTTCATTCTTTGGTTATAAAGTCTATATCATGGCCCACTATGCGAAATTCCATTTTAAAATTTAAAACAACAATTTAGGGTCTTAAACTGAAATATAACCATAAAGTGTTATATATTTTTGAAAAGCTCTCATTATTTATAATTTAATGAATAAGAAATAAACAGGATGTTGCATGAGCATGTTTGGTTTATATCTCGAAAAATATAAATGTTTAAAAAATTCAACTACACCACTGGATTCTAGGTAAAAATATCTACCGATATCAATTTTTACTTTTGTTTTAAGTTATAAGACAACAAAAATGAAAAAAAAAATGGCCATGTATGTCAAAAACTAAGAAGGCCATAAAAAATCTTTTGGTGTCATCTTTCGTTTCATAAAAAGTAGCAACGAGCAATAACGAGATACCCTGTAATTGCAACAAAATCCTGACACCCTATACATTGACATGCTGTTGATATCTCAAAAACCAGCAATCATGGACGTACATTGTGTTATACATTTTTGATGTAGAATTCAATAAAGAGCCAAAACTTGTCAAAATATACAAGAAGTTCTAAGATCCGCAAAAAGCGAACAAAAGTTTCTACAGGGCTTACAATAGGAACATTACTAGACAATGAAACAAAACAATATTTTCACATTTATAATGTATTTCTTAAATAAATGCAGAATATCGCTGTTTATGTACATATAAAGAAAAATTAAATAACCTAAACAGTAAAAAAACTGTACACGAAACCTTAATAACTACTGAGATTTATGAAAAATAATTATACACATCTTAACTCTAAAATTTAATAAAATATCTAAGAAGAAAAGCTAAACAGCGTTTTTTCACACAGAATAATGCGGTCACCGATTAAGACAAGATGAATGAAAATTATGATATTTATTGCACTAGAAGATTTAATCAATTAATTTTGCTTGAGGTAGTATACTTGTCAAATAATAATAATGATAATAATAAAAATAACAAAGTATGAATGTTAAATTAAAGGCTTGGAAGACTTCTATCCAATAAGTGTATCTTCTAAGATAAAGTAAATAAGGAGTATTATTTATGTAATACGATAACAGATGATGCACAGAAAAATCAGCAGAGTTTATACTAAACAATTTTTACTTCAAAATTCGATTGATAAAGTCCAGATAACCATATGTATATAAATAAAAAAAAACATAATATATGTATGATTATTCACACTCCATTTAAACAACATTAAAGAATCAATCGTTTTAAAATTATGTATGTGATTTTTCTTGCAAACATACTTTAAAATGGGAAATTATACTACCACTAATCCCTGCATGAATTCAATAAATTAACACTTAAACCAGATCTCATAACCATTGAGAAAATTTAATAGTTAAATAATGACATTTTGTTTAGAATATTACAATTTTGCAATTATAATACTAAATAAAGCTTTGCAAAGTTTATAGATTTAGCTTAAAATCAAAGAATAACTTCAAAAATAAAGTTTACCAAAATTGTAAGATTTTTCTAGCCCTTTATTTGAAACAGCAAGTATTGATATAATAATTATGCGATTGCATGAGCATTATAGAATAATATTTTCTTCTGCAAGGTAAAAATATTGTGAAAAGTTTTTAAATTTAAATTTCATTTACTCTTTAGACTACACCAAAAAAATCGGTTGACAATAGCCTAGTTTACACCGCGTGGTTCGTTTAGGTCTGTGACCCATTTTACTTGGTATAGAAGTATTTATATGAACTTAATAAGGGGATAATTGAGGTTAAACTTTAGGGTTAAAAAAATTACCAAATTTTAATTTTTAAACACTTTAAGGTAAAAATTTGGGCCACCCAGTGTAAATAAGACTTAGGTTTATAAATAAGTTCTACGTTAAAAAAAAACAAATTACTCCCCATTGGTGGTACCTAATTTAGGTTAATAGTTACAAACATGTACTAAAATGTAAGTGCAACAAAACTAAAAATATTTTCAAAATTTTGAGAAATTTGATTATTTAGAAAGATTAAACTTTTTATTTATAACCGATGTACTATTCACTTAGGTTGTTATGACGATAAACAATGATTATTTGTATCTAGTATAAGATTTAAATATCATCTGCAGGCTTTTAAAAAAAAACTAAAACAAAATAATCCTTATAATACAAAATGTTTTTAGGTTTGTTTAAAGCGTCACATAACTTCCTGAGACTCCTAGATATCTATTTAAAATTTTAACTTAGATGGAAACAAAATATATAGAGTATCCAAAACATTTGTGTAACATAGTATGTAGTTTAATCAAAATAATACCACGCATAGATAAATAATAACAAAATGTTATAATTTTAATTAACTTGTTTTTGATACATACCAACTCTTTTGCATATTCTATGTCTTCTTTAATGGGTGAAATATTACCATTATCCTTAAAGATATACCACACAGCCGAGAGATTTGATTGGAAAAAGACCTCGAGGGTTAATTGCAGGTATAATAATGTAATTGATCAATAAGTAATAAAATGTTTTTATATTTATTTTCATACTTTCTACAAAATTAAGTTTTAAACTTCTTTAATATTCTTATTCGCATTTCATATTTCAAAGAGCTTTAAGAAAATATCACACTTGTTTATGTCTATCACTTGTAATTTTAAAAATAAGGCCATCGAAATCTGAATTAGATCTAAGCTGTAAACCTTAACCTTAGAGTCGTAAAGATTTACTAGTTTTTTTACATTTTCATGGCCCTATTTCCAAAACTATGAGAGACAATATAACCTATATCAACAATTTTTTTGCCAATAACACTTATAATCTTGGAAATTGATGAAACGTCATTCAAATCATTGATATCAAAATGTGATGTTTTCTTAAAAATATCATTTTAATGGGAATACAATAAAAGTGTAATTTTACTATAAAACTGATGACAATGGTCATATTTTTGAAACAACTGTTTTTTTTAATCTTAAAAAGCGTTAAAAATGCGACTATTTTGCCAATTTAAACATATTTCTGTTTTGATTAACAATTAAGTTACTAATGATGGACACTTAATTGGGATAACCGTGTATAGAAGTTATTATTATTTTACCATCCGAAGAAATTATAAATTAGAAGTAAAAATTATATCATTTTGTTATTAGGTTTTATTCAATAATTAAATGGACGGATTCCGTTATTTTCGGATACCATTCATAATGATGAGTGGTACATGTTACAAAATTTAAAGTTACAGAATCAGTAAGCAACAAGATACAGTTTTCAAGCAATATTTGACTAAATTTAAACAAGCCAAAATAAGGCATTACCAAAATTACATTTTTTACAAGTTAATAATAATAAACTATTAGTTCAGGAACTATGGCTGTCGCACACCCTAAATATATCTCTTTGTATATTTATTTAACTATTAAACTCCTTTTAAAAAGATGATTTTAAAAACTGTTTTAGGTTCTTTTTTTGCTCGTAGTACAGAAAATGAAGCTCAAAAAATGGTAAAACCTGGCAATTCTTTAGTCCTATATGGATTGACTTAAAATTTTAACCTAAGGTCGGGAATAAATAGCCCAAGGATTAAAATCTATATCGAACAGAAGGGCGTCAAAACCCTAGGGGTGGTTGTCACCGCCCCTAGAGGGGATTTTTTATTACATTTTAACAACAGCAATTAATTAAAAAAGTGATTCTTAGCAAAAAATGATTTGAACATTGTTTTTATAACACCAATATTTTTCAAGTTATTTGCGATTAAAAGTAACATTTTTTAACGAAAAAATCAACGATTTAATGGGTTTCTCGCCAATAACTCAAAATTATGCATTAAAAAAAAATCTGCGGAAAGCAAAATTTTAGATTTTAAAAGGCAAAAAACTTCCTTTTTTAACAATACGATTAATACGAACTGAGATACGGAGTGTCAAGTTTTAGCTTTTTTCTTCAAATGCCAAATTTAATATAATCAAAGTTAAATAGCGGGAAAATGCTGCATTTTTCGAGCAACATTTATTGAACCTTTATTAAATTACATACCCAGACTTTCCTTAAAAAAGAAGTCTCGAAGCATGAAAATTGAGGAAGTTATGATAAAAATAAGGTAAGTAACCATTATTTCTACGAAAAAATTTAAAAACGCCCCTAACTACCCCCTAATTAAAGCTGACCTTCACTCTTTTACAATTATCTTGATACATGTATGTACACATACGTTCAAGAAGTTTAACCAATTTAAAATGCCTAATTTCATAATTATTATGTAGATTATTATGCTTCAAAGTGGCCTATCCGAATTTTTCCAAGAAAAATTTATTCTTTTTTAACATATCTAATTTTTAATGATAGAAAATTGGTTTTAAAAGTATCATGTACTTTTGTAGTTTTTAAGACTTACGAGGCTCTGTAGGTAAAATTCCTTAGGATCCCTTGGTTTTTAAATGGGGTAAGTTTAAAGGGCTTGACAAAGGTGGTACTCTCGTTCGTAGAAGTTTTAAACGACAACATCTTGCCAAATATTCACTCTACAGAAAATCTTCTCACAGAAAAAGTTCAGTCTTTAAAAAGAGCTGTAATTTAAAACTCCAACATTTTTTTCTTTCCTCTAGTATTTTCGTAATCATTTAGAAAAAAGGGTGAAAAATATGAAATTGCAAATAATCGTTTTCACTTTAAGCTTAAATTTTCCTGAAATTAGACATTTAAAATTGGTCAAACTTCTTAGACGTATTATTAATACATGTATAAAGAGAACTGCAAAAGGTTGAAGGTCAATTTTAATTAGGGGGTAGTTAGAGGGGTGTCTTAATTGATTTTTCGTAGAAAAATTAGAGACTGACCTTATTTTTATCATAACTCACTTAATTTTTATACTAGAAAAATCTTTAAAAAAAACAGGTGTGATAGGGTACTTCAAAAAGTTTCTATAAGATTTCCTCAAAATACGCAGCATTTACCCTTTATTTGACTTTAAATCTATCAAATTTTACATTCATTACATACAAAAAAGCTAACCATTAACAAGCCGTATCTTAATTCGTATTCGTCGTAAAAAATATAGTTAAACAACAATTATAGTAAAAAACGTCGTTTTTTTGTCTAAAAATTATTACTTTTAATCGCGAATAACTTAAAAAGTATTAGTTTTACAAAAACATATAAAGAACATTTTTTGCTTACAATCACTTTTCTAATCAATTCCTGTTGTTAAAATTTAATAACCACCCTAGGGTTTTGGCGCCCTTCGGTTCGATTTAATGTTTGTTCTTTGGGCCATTTCCTACCTTCTGTTAAAATTTCAAGTCGATCCATGCAGGCCCAAAAATTGTCTGATGAAATTGTCACTTACTGTACTACTACGAGGAATTTTACACATAAACTCCTTAGTCACCTTATTTTTAGCATTTGGATAAAAATTAGCGTCTTGAAGGTTAAAAACAGTGAATCACGTACATCTTGTACACACTAATATTATTTTTGAGCACAATTTTTTAACATACAAAAGAACAACACAAGTTTATTTTAAATAAAGGGATAGAATAGTATTACACGTAATGATCTACACTATGTATAAAGAGGACTTATTCAAGTACGGCGAATTTAAATAACATAAATAATAATTAAAGCATTTATAAAGGTAGCTCTATATATAAGGTTTATACTTAATTAAAATTTTAGGTTTAAAACATAATTCAGCTTTTTAAGTAAAAATCGAAATTTAATTAATGTAACTTCATAAAATATACAAGTTTTTAAACTGTCACTTCATTTACAAGGAACTATGATAACTTTCTGAAAATAGAACATAAAAGTTACCTATGGGATTTCTTAGGTGTGTTTGGCATAACGAAAAGTTATAACTAGTTTTAACTTTTTTTCCGTTTGGTATCGCCAGTGTAATTCAGGACTAGGTGTTTGTCATCCAGTCCTCGTTATAACTAGTTTTAACTCGACTACACTATTTTCGAGGTCGTGAAGTTAGGTACATTTTATTAAAACGCTAATTCTTGTCGAAAAAGTCTTTGGACCACTCGTTCGAACAAGTATAGAGAACAAGAAACCCAAATATGAAGAAATTAAATTTATTTGTAAATAAATAAAAGAATAAAAGCCTTTTTAAATTTTTGACATTTGTGACATAACTCAGTTAAACGCGTTTGGCATCAAAACTTTTTTAACTTGTTTCCAGTTTTTAGACCGCCAACTACAATCCACTACACTACACTTTACCCCTTGCCAAACAGACCTCTTATAGGGATATATAATTTTTTACAGCATGTAATCCTTATCAAAGAACACCTAGGAAAATAAACTTTTTAAACTCAATAGTTAAATATTCGAATATTTTAATGTAGTATATTATACACTAATGCTAATTATATATTAATTAGTAATTAGTGAAACAGTTGCTAAATTTTATTATGTGTTTATTAAGTAGAAAAACTTACTTGTATACTAGAAATTTAAAAATTCTAGATCCTACGTCTTTTAATATACTTTTTTTTATTTTAAGAAGTAAATTATATCTTTTATTTACTTGTTACATCATGAAGTTACACTAATAAATTTTGTGTGAAAGAGAGTTTACGACCGACAAAAAAACATTACCTTTTAGGTTATAAAAGCGGCAAGGAATATATTAGATTTGTACAGTACCAGTTTCAATAAAGTTCTGTTATAATGTGGTCTTCTTGCAGTAATGTTACGCGTTTTATTTACAAAAAGAAAATTGATATAGTTTGTGAAAACACACGCTTATCAAATTTAGTATATTTATTAAGTTTTAAATAAAATATAAACGACTATTACCAAAGTCCGTGGCAAAGAAACTCTAAAGCTTGACGGGCTACTTAGTTTCAATATCGAAATTTTGTATTTAAAATTTTTAATCCATCTTGGCCATTTTTTATCATTACATTTAGAGAGAATATTTTAATACTCCTGATATTCAGTACCTGCATATGTATATAGGTTGTTACAAATTCTAAGGGCACCATTAGGATTTCGGAGACGGTAAGAGATACAGGGTTGGTTAAATTGGAATAAAGTTGCGCATTTTTATGCTTAACAATATTTAGTTTTAAAAATATAAAAATATGCAGCCGTTTCGGTATTATTCGGAAAAAACCGAGATTTTGCGAAACAATTTTATTTTTCTCCAGTTTATTTAAAGATATTTTAAAACACACGACACATTATCATTGCCACTTTTTTCGTTCTATAAAATAATGCCATAAAATTTAATATCCTACACTTCGTCTTAGTTTTTTTAAATCGTCGCAATATTTGGTTTTGACCTTAGTATTTTAATTCTAAATCTAACGACCTATCACAATTTACATTTATAAGACGTTACGAACCGAAAAACCATCATTTACTACTTCACTGTTACAAAAACAATTTTATTCCAAATTTTCAAGGAAATTTCCATTCGCAGGTAACCCAATTTTTTATAACAGGCTACGCTAAAGTTCATAGAGGCATTAGATTAAAATGAAATGCCTTATTTTAATATGTATAAGTAAATTTATGTTAACTACATTAATTCTTTGTAGCGTGTTAGTTGCATTAGAAATGAATAAATAAATAAATAAAAAGAATAATAATGAGGAGTGACAGAAAAAATGGATGAATACTTACTTGCGAAGGGAAATTTTCCCCCAACGTTTGGGATAAAATCGTTATTTGTAATGGCAAACTAGTAAATGATGGTTTTTCGGTTCAAAACGGTAATATATTCTTGTATTTAGAATTAAAATACAAGTTTATTAGATTTAAAACCAAATATTCCGCCTTAAACGTCAGATCTTACATTTATTGACATCTTTTTATAGAACAGAAAAGTGGCAATAATATTGTGTCATTTGTTTTAAAATACATATTTAAATAAACTGACAAAAAAATAAAAACGTTTTGCAAAATGTCGTTTTTTTCCGAATAATTCCGGAACGACTGCAAATATTTTAATTTTTGAAAGGAAATATTGTTAAGCATATAATTGCGCAACTTTGCCCCGATTTACCGAACCCTGTATCTCTTACCGTCTTCGAGATCCTAATGGTGGCCCTTGAATTTGTAACACTCTGTATAAATAGAACCGAAGTCCTATGTCAAAGTCAACACAGTAATTAAGGTATTTTTTATGTTTAATTCGTTTTACAGAAATAATTTGCTTACTCATTCAAAAGAACATTTACAATAAAATATTTGTATAAATAAGTAATGCCCAACTTACTTCTGGGAATGACTACGTTTCCGTACTAAAAACAAAAACATGTTTAACACATTTTCGCAAACTATTTACTTCCATGCAGAAGGAATGCAAATTCAGAGCAGAGTTGGGTAGTATTCAAATACTCGGTGTTTTGAAAACGATTCAGAATACATTGGACTGGAATCCGAATACATCTGTGTGATTGGTATTCAGTATTTGGGTGAATACTTTTTGGTAACCATTTTTGAACAAAAGTATTCGAACGCAGGATTTGAGTATTCGAATACCCGGGATGTGAAGTATTCAAATACCATGATTTGAAGTATTTACCGAAATGTGAATAGCAGTATTCAAATACAGGGCTTTGAAGTTTTCGAATAGCGAAATACCCAGTATTTGAATACCAAAATGTAAATACCAGTATTCAAATACCATGAATTGAAGTAATCAATGTGAATATACTGAGATTAGAAGTACCGGATATCGTAATTTATTGGGTAAGGACATTTTTTAGGTCTTTAAAAATAAATGTCCTGAGAAGAAGAGGATGTTGATTTTTTGTTTTAAAATATATTTTAAAGGAAGGACCTTTTTTGTCTTCAGTATTCATAAAAACCCAATCCTAGTATTCATAAATACACAATCCTAGTTTTTATGAATACACAATATTCGTTTTTTTTTTCATCTGTATTTAGTAATCGTATTCAAATACCGAATATCAGTATTCGACCCAACTCTGATTCAGAGAACATTTTCTCTGATCCTAAGACTTCGCCATACAAACTTTATTAAGACATAATGCTTAGAAATCTTCTAATAGAATGAGTAATTATAATCTTTCATTTTTTACAACAACTACTTGTTGAAGGTTACGGCCAAAAAGTGAGTATAAAATTTAATTAATTTACTTTTATTTAATGAGTATTGTCAAAAAATTATAGCTTTTAATTATAAAAATATGTGCACATTTATTATAACCAGTAAATTAAAAATGTAAATAACACATTCATGTTACTTTGATTAGTTGATATTAAGAATGCATGGATTTTGATGATATCTAAAATTTAACAAACTTGAATAATATGTCATATATTATACAATATAAATCCATGTAATTCCTTTTATTAATTAATAAGGTTTCTTAGTTACATTGACTTTTAGGGTTTGTTCTACCAATAGAAAGTCGCTGATATTTTATTTAAATGTTAATATTACAAATCTTAAACTACTGCATTAATAAACTCGACTTTTTAAAAGTGTTATGTGCTTATTGATTTTATGATATTATATGAATTATATCATTTTTATTTGTTTACCTTAAACCAGCTCTCCTACCTAGCATGTAAAATTATTGAAATCACTATAACCAAGTCTTACGGTTGCTTAAAATCTAATTAATATACCACAGCATTAAAAGTTCTGTTTGTTGGCAGGCATTTTTAACAATATCATTTATATATAATTACTATTTACAACTTATTACCTATAATTTTTTAACACTGGTTTTAAACACTGGTTAAACTTTACTTTGCAGTTTTCAAACGATCAAAAGGTGACTTAAATTATAATGACAAAAACCTAATGTAAAATTAAATTTGATTCTAATCATAAATCAGTCTATTAAAAAAATAAAATTAATAAAAGCCATAAATAATCACATTAACTGTTTTAAATCTAAATTACATATACCAGGGGTTGCTTAATAATTTATTTTCACGGAATTACCAACTGATGTATTTTTGCATATTTTATTTTATTATATTTACTATTTTAAATTTTTAATGTAATTTTATAAATTAGTTATTATATTTGAAACTTTATTGCTGTTTTAAAAAGATACGTTTTTCCTATACTACCAGTCAAATCAAAATATATTAAGATACTATAAATGTCTATATTTATATAGATATAAAGATAAAGAACTATGGTTTAAAAAGAATATATTTTAATATCTCTATTTTCAGATAATTTTTAATTTAAATAGTCCTGATAAAGTCAATTTAAATTTGACGTCGAAATTGGTTTTTATTTCTCATGGTAAATAGAAAACTTCAGAGAAAATATTCTAAGGCTGACAAAAACCGAAAAAAGGCAAAAACGGTTTCAGTTAAAGGTAATTAACAGAAAACCCGATTTTAAAACCGGTAACCGAATATTTAAAATCGGTTTTCAAACCCAAAAACGGTTTTAAAAACCGAAAAACCAAAAACGGTTTCTTTGAACCATGGCTAACCGAAAACTGAGAAGTAATTATGCAGTTAATTTATTTTCAATTAATCGTTTTTGGGTTGACAACGGATATTTTCATGAGCTCTAAAAACATCTTCATAATATTCTTCAGAATTAATTTATTAAATATAAACGAGAACAAAATATAACATCCCCGTAACAAAATGCAAGTTTCTAAAAGTTGTTATACAAATTACAAATATATAAAGAATTTTTTTTTATTCCTGTATAAAATTGGTATTTTTTTTTTGGTGGTTTGTTCTGGTTCATTGGTTAATAAAATAAAAATTAAAAACAATTATCAATAATAATACTAGTAACTAATAAGAAATGGAGAAAGTATTCACAACTTTCGTCTTGTTAGATCCAAAATATCGATATTCGAAAACTGATCACCCGAAAAACCGGTTTTGGCCAAAACAAATCTTCAACAAAAACCGATTATTCGACATTTGATAATGAGCATACACACGGTAAGGCTTGAAGGTAGGTACAAAGGCAAGTCTGCGAGTAAAACCGATGTTATAAATTTGTATTAGAACGCGTCAGTTCAGTATATACACGTACGTAGTTACTTGCGAACTTCCTTTCACTTCAAGTAGGAACAAAAACCTGACTGACCGTGTATATGCTCATATAAACGTTTTCGGTTTTCCGGTTTTTTAAACCGATTCTCGGTTTTAGCCAAAACCGTGGTTAACTGAAAATCGATTAAGCGAAACACGGTTTTCGGTTGCCAGCACTAATAATTATTACTATGTTACTTTTGTGGGTGTTTGTAAAACCATTTTTTTTTGTTGAACTAAGTAAAGAAAATATTGAATAATATTAAAAGATCATCATATCAGGATCAATAGCTGCACTGTGTGGGTAAATAAAATGTTCATACAGTAATTTTATTCTTACAAGGGCTATTTTTCTGTTTACGGTGCACTTTCTAAACTATAAGAGTATAATAACAAATAACCTTGTAAACAAAAAATGCAATATGAAAGAAAAAATAAAAGCAAAATAAATAAAAAAAAACTTATGGGGCAATTAGTAATTTAACCACATACTTTTAAATTTTACTTTAAGGTATTTTTTTAGACAATCAAGGTCTTTTTACCCCTCTTAAATATTAAAAAAATTTATTTAGGAAACTAATAATTTGAAATGTGCTCAATAAGCATATACTAAGGGTACCTTTCAGTGGTGAGTTGAAAGCTTGGTATTTTTTAAAAAAATTTACTTTATACTTACATCAGGTATCTCTCTTTCATTATTCTTAAAATAGGTTACATTATAACTAAAATTTAGACGAACCCTTTACATAAATCCTTTATGATATCTTAAATTTGTTTTACAGGTTATTTATTATCCTAATAAAGTAATTTTTAGATTTGTTTTTTCTATTATCAGTAAATTAGTTCATAATACCTTTTATGCTTTCCTAGGGTAGTATACGCCTTGAACTCTTTGTCTATGCAACTAACCCTGAACCCTATATTAAAAAGTAGACTATATTGAAAATGTTTAACAATAATACTACACCTAAGTCACCAGATTGAAACTACAATGCTCACCAACAAACAAAACCGGTTAATTCCTAACCTACCTTATAAAGCAAGTCCGACAAAGTTTATTAGGCCCTATGCAATCGTCGTGACAAAAAGCACCGCACTTTTTGCACACGACCATGGCCTTCAAACTGCAGGCACATGAATCGTGCTTTGGTTGTTGCATTACCATTTGGCTTTGCATAGCGGCTGCTGGATGATCAGCAATTACATTTTCACCGATAATGGTGTAATTGTTCATATGGCCCTCTATACTTACGTCACCATAAACAACCCCCGGGGGTAGCCTTTGTCTTCTAGTGACTGCTTGAGTGCCAGGATTAGGACATTGTACAATAAAATCATTCGGATGATTTTGATGTATATTTGGATGATCAGCCTCCACACTAGCAGGCCGTCCTCTACCGCTTACTATCTGAGACATTCCCGCTGTGTTAATAGCATTACCGAATGTCTGTTGTTGAGATGGGGGAGCTGAAGATGACCGAGGAACATTGTGTTGGTCGACAACGCCAGCTCTTTGGACAAGAATGTATTGACCTACTGGTCCCACAGAGTTCTGCCCTTCAACAATCTAAAATATAGAAACAAAAATTAGTATATCCAGAGTCACATATATTTTTGATTAGTTACTTTATACGAGGTCTGGCGATTAAATAACAAGACTACGCGCCTGGAGGGCGCCCTAGAGGAGTGGGAAAAAAACGAGTAGTGCGTTGGGTATCTAGAAATCTTGTTTATCACGTTTTCGTCACTATTATAGTATTTGTGCAGTAGCGGTTTGAAACGAACGTGCTTTTTTCGTGCCGAAAAACAGGAGCAACGTTTCAATCTCAAATTTCTCGTTAAATTGAAAAAACTCCGACTGAGTGTTATAAATTGGTGCAAGAGGCCTATGGGACAATTCTCTATCTCGTGCGCGTGTTTTTGAGTTGTGTAAGCGCTTCAGTGAGAACCGAGAGCATTGAAGATGACCAGTGCCCAGGTCGCCCTGTCACTGTTATAACTTCAGAAACAGTGACCAAAATCAACCAAATGGTGATTTACTATTTGTCAGTTTTGGCAACACAGAACGAGTTCGTAAGAAACGGCCGGAGTTGTGGAAGAACAACTCGTGGATTTTGCACCAGGACAACGCTCCTGCCCATAACGCGCTGTCTGTGAAGCAGTATTTGGCCAATAAACGCACTCCAGTGCTCGAACACGCGCTGTACTCGCCAGATTTAGCATCGTGCGACTTTTTTATCCGAAGATTAAATCTGCTTTGAAAGGGACCCGTTTTGAGTCGATGGAAGCGGTAAAGCACAAAACGGCAGAGCTCCTAGAGGCCCTTACCAAAAGACTTCCAGCACTGCTTCAATTAATGGAAAAACGTATGGAAAGGTGTGTGGCGAGGGGAGGGAGTATATTGAAGGCGAGCATTCCAATGTATATTAATTTTTATAATAAAACCCTTTTTCGTAACCAGTCTCGTTATTTAATAGCCAGACCTCGTACAACAATTTTACACTTTTATAACATTTAAATTTAATAAAAGTTATATACTTTTCAAAATGATTTACATATTAAGTATACAGGGTTATTCAAATTAAGTGTCCGTCATTGGTCTTTGTTATACAAAATTGCTTAAATTAGTAAACTAGTAGGTTTTTAAAGTTCTAAATTTAAAAATTAGATTTAAAAAAATTACCAATCATGATTCCGACTTAGGCTACTACTACCATACCAAGCGGCAAGCGGCCAGCGGAGAACAGTAAGTGTGGGAGCATTATGCCGTTTAGAAAGGTTACGCTAACATTAAGATCAGAGCAGCAGATCTTTATGTTAGCGTAGTGCTCTAGCACACTCCGCTTGCCGCGTTTTATCGTAGCCGGCCCCGTACAGACTAAAATGGCTTGTTATTTTTGAAACACCTTGTATATCAAGATCTATCAAAAAGCTTAAAAAATAATCAATATCTAATACATTAAATTTTTAATAGTATTGAAAATATGACCATTCTCAGGAGTTTTACAGTAAAATAGCACCTTTTAAATGAAACACCATGAATATTGTATGACCATTAAAATGGTATTTCAAAGAGCTTTAAAAAATATTACATTCGATATGTCTATCTATTAATCGGGATAAAAACGGTCAGCCATGCCTTCGAACCGAGTAAGTGCCATCGTGTGTATACGTCGCGTTCTTACGCAAAATGATAGACTCAGTCTTACTCGCAGACTTACGAAGCCAAAAGTAGGCTTGAAGACATGCCTCACCGTGCGTGTGCCTATTGATAGTTTAGGAGATATAAAAATTATCAAATTTACATTATTCAATCCAAATTAAATAGTGCACATAGTAAAAAATATATTGTTACTCACGTACTTCTGGACTTAAGGATGATCCCTGCGGTAGAACTGCCATGGTCACAGGTATTCCCTGACCTGAAGTAGTAAAGACATGCCTTACAACAACGGGTGGACTGGGCTGCCGCTGATGTTGAAATGGTACACCAGCTCGAACTTTTTGACCCATTGATTTTATTCCATTATTATCTGCAGTAAGCAATGAATGTAAAGAAAGACTTTTACCTATATAATTTTTTATTAAATTATTCTATAACTACTTGCCAAGTTTAAAAATTCTCTTAAGAAATAAAAACATAATATATGTATTTATAATAATACATATATTAATTCTTTTAATCTGCAAAAAAATTATTATAAGAATGGGTTATTGTAATAACACGATAAGCCACACAGCCACAGAAATATGTTATATTCTCTAATTTATTTAGTTATTAATATGACAAGCAACAATAAAAAAGTTTTTCCACCACCGTTAAAAAAAATGCCGTTTTGTTAATCGTAAACATGAAGTTAAAGTACTCCATTCTAGTACACTACATAAAGTGTTAAAAAAGTAACTTTGAATTAGTGTTTTGTTTTAAAGCCTACTACAATAAACTTAAGTATCAAATTATGCAATGTAACAATAAAGGCGACATCAGCTGAACCAAAGGCTCAAGTAACCTTAGATTTCGTCATTTTGTCTATTAGTTCATTATCACTAGTTTTAAAATTTGACAGTTTGCAAATAAATTTAATAAAAATTATTAAAAATTAATAGTAATAATGAATTTGGATGACTAAGAAATTGAAAAGGAATTTATACTGTTTTAGTATTATTTTTAAAAAAGTAAGTACATACATACAATTTTCTAAAATTAAATAATAAATGCATAGTTATGAAGAGGATAATTGTCTCTTAAAAAACAAGGACGCTATGAGTTTTTGTTGCAATATAATGGCTGTGCTGCACAAATTAAAATTAATTAGTTTAGATAAATAAAACATGTATAAAATGGTATTTTGGAAAAATTTTATACGGTCGCGGAAAAAATATAGTATGTAACACATGCATAAAGTGTCTTTTTTACTCATGGGATTGCCGCACTCGCCTAACGGCTCGTGGTGTCAAACTTCCCATTCGTAAAAAAATCACTTTATGCACTTGTTACATAAATTACTATTTAAGTATTATACTAGGAGCTTATTAACTCTTTATTTTTAATAACAGTTGATGGAACACATTTTTATTTTTAAATTAAAAATTTATTAACTCAGTATTTTGTGATTGTGGCTTATCACGTTTTAACAATAAGCCCTTTATAAGTAAACTTTAACCAAACATAATATATTATCTAAATCACGAAAGATGACGATTACGTCACCATTTTAGTGTTTAGTAAAGACAAATGACAACAATTTGTAATTTAAACAAAATGTGTTAGGCATTCCCAATTTTCTTGTCGAAACAAAGAGTTTATCTAGTTTGCATATATGCAAAAAAGATAAACGTTTCTTTCATGTTTATTCTTGATACATAATTGATTACACTTGACAACGGGAAAGTGTAAATAGTGCTGAGGCATTAACGCAAAATCGACGTTAACCATCAATGTTAACATCGAAAACGAACATCGATGTCTTTGAGAAGCAATTACAAAAATGGCTCACATGTGACAAAATAGGTAGAGCAGATTTTCCCAAAAACTTGCATTTAAATGAGTTACCCCACATCTTGACAAAAGAGCAATAAACCTTGGGTTGAGCCCCAAATCATTCAAGAAAATAAAATGGAACGATTGACTAAAAGAAAGACTTGCTATACTTACCCATTTAAGTAAAGAAGGCACACTTCTTATGTATTTTACAGCAAAAAATTTGTACAAAACGTCTTTAAAAAATCTAAGTTTAAGGGCATGTATTTATTTTTATGTTGACTCTTTAATATTTTATAAGTACTTATTTGTAATAATTTATGTTTAGTATTTTAAAATATATGTTGGTGTTACATTAGGGTGTCCGTTATTTCCCACATCGATTTTTTTGGCGATCGCCCCATGAAAGTTTAGTTTATAGACTAAAATAAATATCCAATGTAAAAATACTCTTAACTCCTGATTTAAACCGTGCCGAAGTCATGTTGCTTTTCCCATTTAAATAACATGGGATTTTTGGACTTTTTATTTTATTGTTTTTTCTCAGACAAACTAGATGGAAATATCTACTCATCGCATATTCTGATTTAAATTTAACGCTCTACAAAAAATCTCTTTCAAATTTTCGATTAAATCACTCCTTTAAGAGTTATTTACCGTCAAACGTTGAGTTAAGATTGAGTTGTGGCCATCCTCGGAATTTAATAGTAAACCGGTATTTTTAATTAAAACACTTGGAATATTACATCACCATTAAATATATATTTTTAAGGACTTTAAGAAGATACTACATTTTATATGTTTAAATTTAACATAATTTTCAGATTTTAATGGTCATATCTTTTAAACTATAAGAGATATACATATGAAATGTAGTATTTTATTAAAGCTCTTAAAATATCTATTTAATGGTAATGTAATATACAAAGTGTTTTATTCAGAAAATGGCGGTTTACAATTAAATTCCCGAGGATGGCCACAACTCCATCTTAACTCAACGTTTGACAGTAAATAACTCTTAAAGGAATGACTTAATCTAAAATTCGCACGAGAACTTTTTGTATGGCGTTAAATTTCCCATTAAAATATGCGATGAGTAGATTTTTCCATCTACTTTTGTCTGAGAAAAAAAAGAAAAAAAGTTCAAAATCCCATGTGATTTAAATGGGAAAAGCAACATGATTTCGGCACGGTTTAAATCAGGAATTAAGAGCATTTTTACATTGGATATATTTTTTTACCCTATAAACTAAAAGTTCAGAGGGCGATCGCTAAAAAATCAATTTGGGAAATAACGGACACCCTAGTGTTAAATATACATTAAATCTCTATAATTAAATATTTTAGTCTTTTCTATGAAATTTATTTTTAACCTGTTTTTTTGCAATGACTAACTGTTTCTAATATTTTTGTTTTAAATAACCATAAATAAAAACTTACTGTATATTAGCTGTTTAATGAAAAAAAAAAATCTTGAAAATTATTGCTAAAGCGCAGCGTCCGAGAGGCGACACATTAGTGGTTGCGTTACAAAAATTGCATGTTAGTAGTCAAGGGATAATAAAATAGTGCAAACCTTAAACAAACAAAAATATTTTAATTTTTACATGGTTATTTGTGTTTTTAACATCTCTTTCCAAGATTTTTATAGTGAAAGTATCTTCTAAAAATTTATTCTCTGTTATTGTGGAGCTAATAACCGGTTATCATTTCCCACAACTTCCTTAATTCTGTATACTTTTGGAAAGAACTTACTGACCTAAAAGTAATTAAACCAACAAGAAAAAGGGGTTGTCTTTTTGACTTTAGTGACTAGTGTACTAACCTAACTTTGGAAAACTGTCATGTGAGCGGTCATGACATTGTGACCTTATTAGCGACATACGTCCATTGATTAGTTTATTAGAATTCATAGTTTGACGTAATCGTCTTCTTTCGTGATTTAAAGGGTATATACATTTTTTAAATATGTTTCTCTTCTTTTCTTTTATGTTTTGTTAGCAAATATTTCAATTCGAATAATACTACTTTCTTGGACTTATGATTTAAATTTTAGGTAATTAAACACTTTTCCTTCTTTTTATGAAAAACTTTACCATTTGTTTTTTGTTATAAAAGTTAAAACTTTAAAATGGACAAAGATAGGACTGGCCCCTTTTTACTATAGCTGAAATGTCCCACAACGGTAGTTTTATATATAATTAGGCTTCTTGGCAAATTTACATTAAGTATATAAACAATATAAATATAAACAGTCCCATAATTATACAAATTACTATCTACAAATAACGATAAAATTATGATAAAAAGTAACTTAAGTAAAACAATAATTAATAACTGAGGAACTCCAAATCAAAAGGCAGTTTTTGATAAATAACAATTTTAGGAGTATCTCACAATTTTTACTCCGCGTGTTATAATGTATGTTTAAACCGTTTTTATTCAAATTGTATTAAATTATAAATATACAGTGTAGTCCATTAAATGTACAACAAATGTAAAAAAATTATTTGCAATTTTTCAGAAAATTTAATTCATCATAAAAGTTGGTGCATGGTCTCTAACTCTATAAGCACTAGTTAGTTTTATTAAAAGTTCTATGTCATACAAGGTAGGTCAAAAGATTAAAAACTACTTAAGAGTAAAGTAACCTTATTTTTAAAGATACAAAGAAATGTTAAACAGAAAAGTTATTTAGCATTAAAAATTATGCCTAAGTACCAAGCCATGGCCTTCTTATTCAAGTTTTTATTCATTTATTTTTTAATTTTAATTTATCAGTGCACACTTTTATAAAAATTTGAAACAAAAATTTTACAAGGTAAATAAGGAATTTTTGCCTTAAAAAAGCATATTTGTATAATTTTAGGGTCCTAATAAATATCCTTGCAACAAACTTGAAGTTAGCGATTGGCTAAAAAAATTAAATTCAATTCAATTATACAAATTCGCTTTGATTTAGTTAAATTTGTTTAAAAGTCAGTTGGTAATTAACCCTGTTCTTTGAAAAATTTTCAAAAAACAAATAAAAATTTGAATAGGAGGCCTTGACCGGGTATTAGGCATAACTTTTGATTCTAAATAACTTTTTTATTTAACATTTTGTTGTATTTTTAAAAGTATGGGTACTTTAATCTTAAGCAGTTTCAGACCATGCACCAACTTTAATTAAGAATAAACATTTCTGAGAAATTGCAAATAAAATAGTTTTCCATTTGTTGCACACTTAATGGACCACACTGTATAAATACAGTATATTTCGATTAAAAAACTTTTAAGAATTTATAGAGAGAAAACAGGCAGTAAAAATTGTGAGGTATTTATAATAGTAGGGAAGCCCACGATGCTAAATGGGGATTAACTCGTGCGTCATAGAGACCTATTGGGTTGCAAAGCTTAGATGATAAGAAGAAAAAAACGTTATTTAATGTATATATTTTCATCAGTGGGGGAAGCGGCTATAGACTTTTAAATATGTCAAAAAAATACTATTATTATTTTGACTTGTGGAAATCGTTCGGGTCGTATCATATTATATATTTTTAGGTATCCCTAATTTTTTTATTATTAAAAAATAGCCACGTTCGAAAATGCTAATCTGACGTTTTTTTTGTAGCTCTCTGTTTCCTTTACGTCACTCTCAAATTGTCAGAGTAGTGGAATATACACTGTTTAGCATGTAATTAACTCACCCTATCTTAATCTGACGCGCTCGACAATTTCTGATGGATATATTTTTGTTTTTTATGATCGGCCCTGTATACGGATGTCATATTTGGTGGAGGTACTTAACCGGGTACAAGCTATCCTCCGGTATATTAATCAGCCGCGCTGTAGTAAATCCCAAAATCCCCTCTTGGGCTCCCCTACTATAATATAATAAATAACGTATAAAATTGTGCATTATTAAAAACTGAGTTTTGATTTGGAGCTTCTCAAATATGAAGAATACTTTGATTATATTCTTCAGGTAAGAATTGTTATTACTTATAAACTGTTTTTGTTGTTACCTGTTTGTTTTAGGCAAAATGTATAAATATTAGACTGATAAGAAATAGTTATGTTTTTACACTTAAGTACATATTGTAAAGTAAAGTGAGATTTTTTTTTTAATTAAATAAAGATATTAGAATTTGAACGACTAAAGACCCATGGTCACTGGCTTATAGGAAAACCAATTTATAAATAACATATAAATAAATAAATAGAAACCCTGCATTTTCTATCTAGAAAGGTGATGTGACAGAGTAAGCCAAATTAACGTTAATACTTCACTCAAAAAAAAGTCTATCGCTACTATTATCGCTCCCTTTAACTATTTCAAATACAACTTTTGAACTGTAGCCACAATACCAATGATATTTGGGCAACTAAATTGCCTCATACTAATGATTCTTTTTATAGAAATAGGTATTGGTTTTCATTACATGTATGCATTTTTGACAGAGGTTGACAGGACATTGCGTCTGACCGTTTCATTCCTTCATCTTTTTACAACAAAAGGTATACCTTATTTGAATTGATATCCTGTATTGTTTTTCATAAAATCGCATTTTAAAAACAGACATAGAAGCATTTCATATATAATAAAAAAATCCATTTATTTGAAGAAGTTATTAAAATATGGTAAAACTATTAAAAACGGTGTTTATAAGCCCATTAAACTTTTTGATGCACATAAACAATGTTTTAAATAATTTTACCTTTTTAATAATTTCTATTGAATAACTGGAATTGTAGGTACATATAATATGATTGGTATGTATCTTTTTATAATGCGTTTTAATAAAGAACGGACATGATATCAATTGAAATAAAGTATACATTTTTGTACAAAAAAAAGATAATCAAACGGTAAAATCAAAATTTCAAAATTATCACCTCTATGAAAAAGGCATAGGGTAAAAAAAAAACCGTTTCATCCTGAATAATCCTGACTTACTGAACAACCATTTACCTGTGGAAAGAGGCAATAGTATGACATAATTTGGTTGCCTAAATATTAATACTGTATCAACGGTTCAAAAGTAGTAAATTAAAAAAAATCTAACTTTGAAGGTCAATAAGTCCTAAGCGAAGAGCAATAGAATTTTTTTATATGAAGTACAAACATTATTTTGGCTCACTGTATTAGCCTTATCGTTTACGACATTACCTTTTCAGACACCCTGTACGTTTAGAGTTACTTACTTGATATTTGAAAATTTCCCGGTGCTGGTAAAGGAGGAGTAAATGTTTTATTTCCCTAGAAGATGTAACCGAACTGTACTGCGTTTGTCTATTGTCGATCTTTTTATTATTGTTAGCAGTAACAGTGGCCAATAAACTTGGAGGAGGTTTAAGCTGACACCTTAGCTGATCCCTATTAGGACTGTTCTGAATGACCGCTTGGCAAATTTGGTAGCTTCTTTCTAAGTTAACTGCTCCAGGGGTGGTTTATTGTTATTCATACGATTTCTATTACCTGTAATGAAAATATATAAATTAAGGTTAAAATGTTATTAATTTTTAATAGACTTAATCTTGGTGTGGTCGACGCCTTAAATAACTTTATTTCATTAAAGCCAAACAATTGAAATTTACTTTCATCTGACCAAAATATACTATACCGACCATAATACATGGTGGAGGTAGTGTTATGGTATGGGGTTCTTTTTAGGACCTAGGGTTGGTCCGCTGGTAAGAGATGAAGGTATTGTGGACAGATATCAATATTTAACTGTCTTCAAAAATCATATTCTACCATATGCTAAAGAAAACCTACCATTAATGTAAAAATTTCAACAGGATAATGATCCTAAGCATGCTGAAAAAGTTATTAAATATGTTTCTGAATTAGTAAATTAAATAGTGTTTTATGGTTTTAGCGTAGCCTTCTTAAAGTTCCGACCTCAATTATATAGGAAATTTATTGCAAAAATTAGAGCTAGACGTCAGTAAAATCCAGAAAAATTAAAAAAGATCAAAAACTGTTTTACCCATAATACCAAGCCTTCCAAGAAACTTCAGTAGAAGAATTAAAATTTTTTGGAATCAATACCTCGCGAGGAAGAGCAAAGGTTATTAAAAACCATGGTTTTGGGACCAAATATTAACTTGACTTAAATTGAAATAATATTTTTGTTTTTTTATTAAAGGGTGTTCTCATCTAATGTCTACTTTGTTTTAACACTGCATTATGAATTAGTATACAAAACTATCTAATCATTTACTTTCCAAATATTATCAATGATTTTTTAAAGACTAAAAAGTTTATCTTCTATTAGCTTCTACTCCATGTATCTTTAAAATAGGACCGACCCTTTAGTAAACCTAATTAATTGGTGATTTAAAATAAAATTTAAAACATATTTTTTCTAATTATTCCAAAAATAGCTTAATTTGTCCATTAAATGTGTTAAATTTTAGGGTCGAAATAAGCCTTTCTTCTTATAAACATACATCTTAAAATGCACCCGCTTTACCTACAACTATCGTAAATTTCGTAAAAAAAATCGAATATTATAAACTGCGGCTACATTCTGGCGGCAATTTTCTTAAAAACTTGCATATCCCTGTTATTTCAGGAGATATATTTACTTTTTTCTTAAAAAATAAAAACCCAGTTTTAGGGGAAAATTTAAAGGGTAAATTCTTTGACCAAAATATTATGGCTACATTTTTTTAAAGTTAAGCTATACCGTAATATACGTAATTTTATAAAGCCCCGTAGGACATGGTCACGTGATCATTTGTGACGTAGGCATCCGGGTGCTGACTATTTGGTGGCTATCGTTGAAACCCGAAATCTGTCGGTATTATCAACAGGTAAAACGAAAGGCACTGACACTTCCTAACGCAATAAAAAGTATGGAATATATTTTTATAAGTAGCTCGCGCGTTTTCACATTAAACAGCGAGGTAAATGGTAATAGAATCTGTTTTTATAGGCACGCCGTCGAACAATCTTTTGAAAAGGGCCAAAGTTTGAGCGTTATTTTAATTATTATATTTTAGTACTGGAAAAGCCTTTTCGTTGTTTATAGACGTTGATGGAACAATACTGAGTTAATTTTATTGTTTTGCAGTTTCTTAGTATTAATTTAATAAATATTTTTTGGATTCTTTACTTTTCGTGTGTTTAACAAGTTGCGTGTTTTATAGAGTTTTAAAGTGTAAGATACTTTTTCATTTAGGTTTAAGATACTTATTTATTTATTTTTAATGCCGTGTATGTTTTGTGTTCTTGGCTGCAGCAATTATGGAAAATATTTAAAGGAGGGTGGTCCATATGTAGACATGTTTACTTTTTGTAAAGAGGAAAACTTAAGAAAAAAATGGATTACAGCCATACTTACAGAGTCGACATTTGCCCCAACACAAGACACTGGGGTATGTGCAAATCATGTTTGCCCTTCACAAAGTTAGAAAGTTAAAAACCTTTAATTTTTAAGTATTTAAGTGCAATGCGTCCTGGGTTTTTACCGAGGTTTTTATTGTAGCTTATTTGACTTCAGTTAAATAAGCATGTTTTGTAATTTAGGTAGCCTTATCTTTTGTATCTAAAAAATACATATATTCATAATATTCAAATATCTTTTTATTTTATTGCAAAATGGCATGTGGCCATAATTAAAATAATATAAAATTCTTGTAAAAATAGCAATTAAATCTAACAGCCTATTGTTTTACATAGGTTACGGCTATACTACCAAATCAAACATAGAAAAATCAAAATGTTTGGATTCTTACATTGTTTTTATACAACTAACGTTTTTCGAGAAAATAGATGGCTGTAGCTCAAAAGGTGACTATTTTAGGAAATATATTTCTAGGAAAAAAAATAATCCCAAAAGCACAATTTTAAAAGTTGTATTATTATATTTATAAATATACAAAGTGTATATATTTTGATTAAAAAACAATTCTAATAGAAAGAGCGCAGTAACCATTAAAAACTGGGTTTTGCACTAGATCATTTATTTACCAGAAAACAATTTTCAACACCCTTTATCTTAAGAATAAAAAAATTACAGACCCATGTATACATGAACTTTTGCTTTAAAATTACTAAAAATATCCCACAAAATTTAATAGTACCCATACCCGTATTGCATTTAAATTTATCTTTATCTTGTACACAAAAATTTTAAAATTGCAATATATTTTAAAAATATACAACAATGAGGGTACACATTACCTTTACCTATATTGTTATTTTTTGGTTTATTCTTGCTGTGTGTAGGAACTGCTCGTATTGGTTGACTTGTACTTAAGGCCAAATATGGTAGAGCACTGGAGCTCTGCACTGCGCCCGGTCTAGGAATCAGAGGTGCACACTGTGTGGCTTCTAAAGGGTGCTGTATTGGTGATGTACTCACCACTGATGGTAAACACACAATTGTTGTAGGTGGAATTACTGTAGTTACCATCTTTGTCGTTGTTGAGCTAACAGTTAAATTATTTTCATTATTGTTAGTTGTGACAGTGCTTGTTATCAAGGTGTCAGAGCTTGCTATTTCTGGAGTCAACGTCACCTCTAGTTCAAGTTTCACTTGGTTGCCTTGACTAAATTCAGGATACAGACTGGGTTCTTTGATGGGCATTTTCCTTCCTCATTTTGGGTTGCGCCCAAAGCAGCCTCTATAATTTCAGAGTCCATTTTCACGTCATAGGACCAATCATTTGGAACTGGAAAAGTCCCCTCTTCCAGCCTTACTTCTAACTCCTCCTGCATTGGAATAACCTATAAAATAAAATATACGTCTTTAAATAAACTATATACCCAACCAAAATTATATGGTAGCTTTCTTCATAAACAAATTTGTTTGTTATCAGATATTTTAAAAAACATTTTAGAATTTTTGTGATATTTTTATTATTGATAACTTAAGACCGGATTATAGGCATTTGCATATTATAGCCATATTCATGGGTAATAGTCCAGGCGGAATACCTGATTAAAAAGTACATTATAACTTTGTAAAAAAAACACTTCCGAACCAAAATAATGCGTTAGGGGGTGAAGGAGGGGGTGCTTTTAGGGATAAAAATGTTTTTGCAATTTCAAGCTAAACAGT
This sequence comes from Listronotus bonariensis, assembly GCA_014170235.1. NCBI lineage: Eukaryota > Metazoa > Arthropoda > Insecta > Coleoptera > Curculionidae > Listronotus > Listronotus bonariensis. Next base: position 108,615 of record JACEGR010001945.1, on the reverse strand, counting down.
AAATCCTATTAAAAAAGTTAAATGTAAAAGTTGTCGACATTGAAAAAACCTACAACTTATATCATAACCATTTTTAACTTAAGCTCAAAAATTTTCGAGAAAAGTAGAAAAAACTGTTTTTTCCGTTTTTAATTTTTATCTTTTATAAACATAGTTTGATTAAGCTGATATTTGGAGCAGATATACTTTTTATCATTCTTAATATACTGTATTTTTTCATCAATTAATATTCAGCCGTTATTATGAAAACTTACTTTAAAAAAAATAAACATTTTAAACCTCCATTTTAACTTAATTTTTATTATCAAAAATGGTTCGCAATAGGGTCATTTTTTAAAATTTTTTGTTAACTTATAATTAAAGCAACAAAAAATTATACTTCAATTGAAAAAATTGAAAAAAATAAAAACACAAAATATTGACATATTTCATTATACTCGTACATTGTGTTATTTTTGTCGAAAAATTAATACTATTTATTAAAGTTGTAATTTTTAAAGAATTTTTGAATACTTTGAAAAGTTCTAAATCATTTTTAAATGTGAAAGTTGGATTACAAGTACATATATAGTGTGACCCAGAATTGGTGTTAGAAGAGGACAAATGAAACAAAATTTTTAAATTTTAAATCGGCATTTCGGGAAAACAGGTCGCATGATCAAAAACAAAGAAATACAAAATTTTGCTCCTATTGATAATATACAGGGCAAGTTATAACTAAAAATATGAAAAATAACCTAGTGTAATGTACTTTTATTTTTTAAAATAGAACTAAATTGTATAAGTAAATGTTGTAGAGAATTGAATTTTACATTAAAATAATAGGTTATAGCTTTAAAAAAAGCAGACAGCACACTATCGCGGAACGGAACAGAATGGAAGCGAACGGAAATTTTAAAAGCATATAACTAAATGGGAGTTCCTCGGTATTCCGATTCCCGATAGTGTGCTGTTTGCTTATTTAAGTCATAACATGTAAAAAAATTGACGATAAACATTTTTTTTCTTTAATGCTTTAACTACAAATTTTAATGTAAAATTCAATTATTTACAATATTTACTTATACAATTTATTTTAATTTTTAAAAATAAAAGTACACTACACTAGGTCATTTTTATATTTTTAGTTATAACTTGCCCTGTATATTAGCAATAGAAGCAAAATTTTGTATTTCTTTGTTTTGGACCATGCAATCAGTTTTCCAAAATGCCAATTTAAAATTTAAAAATTTTGATTCATTTGTCCTCTTGTAACACCAATTCTGGGTCATACTATATACTTGTAATCCAACTTTCACTTTTAAAAATGTTTCTAAACTTTTCACATTTTTAAAATTACAATTTTAATAAATAGTATTAATTTTTCGACGAAAATAAGAAAATGTACTAGTATAATAAAAAATGGCAATATTTTGTGTTTTTTATTTTTTTCTATTTTTTCAATTGAAGTATATATATTTTTTTGCATTTATTAAAAGTTAACAAAAAACGAAAAAATTGAATCCTTAGCAAACCATTTTTGATGAAAAAATAAAGTCAAAATGGCGGTTAAATTTTTTTTTTTTTGTTTTAAGTAAGTTTTCATAATAACGGCTAAATATGTATTAATAAAAAAATACAGTTTATTAAAAATGATAAAAAGCATATCTGCTCCAAATTTCAGCCCAATCGAACTATTTTTGTAAAAGATAAAAATTAAAAAAAGAAAAACAGTTTTTCTACTTTTCTCGAAAATTTTGAAGTTTGGGTAAAAATGGTTATGACATAAGTTGCAGGTTTTTTAATGTCGACAACTTTTACATTCAGCTTTTTAAATAGAATTTACTGTTTAGCTTGAAACTGCAAAAACATTTTTACTCTTAAAAAGCACCCCCTTCACCCCCTAACGCATTATTTTAGTTCGGAAGTGTTTTTCTTACAAAGTTTTGATAAACTATACCACTAGTTTGCTGTAAGGCAAACATTTTTTTTATGACCTTTTATAGTGCTATTCCGCCTGGGCAATAGCATATTTTCAGTAAAACATGGTTATGATGATATACATTATTAATATATTTTTTGGCGCAGGAGGTGACCCGGGGGGGGATTATTTCCCAGAACAAAAAAAACATAATCAACAAAAATTGAGTTACCAATGCTTTTTTACCTAAAGACCTCTTTTTTACTCTTTAACATTTTAGAATAAGTTTTCTCTTTGGTCAGTGAAGGAACTTCCCTTCGGGTAAAAATGTGTAAATTCAACTGGAATTAATTGTGTGTAAAGATTTTTCCTCAAACCTATTATTTAATGTTGCATATTATGCCACTTTTCATGCATATTTCAAGCTTTTTATGTTAAATGTTGCATATAATCCTGTCCCTATTGATAACACTACAGGAGGTCCCAGTACTGTCTTTTAAGAACAAGTTTAGTAATAGCTGAATTCCTAAATCTGCCGATTCCAGAAAACTACACTGGTCACTGCTTTCGGCGATCATTGGCCACAATATTAGTTAATGCAGGAGGTGACTTGCTGACTTTAAAGCGCCATGGGGGCTGAAATTCCAGTGCCGTTGCAGAAGGATATATTGGCGAGTCGATTAAAAACAAACTACAAATATCTAATAAAATAATGGAGTCTGTAAAGCCATCGTCGATCAATATTCTCTCGAAATCCATGTTGCAGCCTTTGCCAAGAAGTAACATTGTTCAGAGTTCACATTCATCAGAATATTGTTTAAACATTATTGATAATCATCATGACAAAAAAAAGACCTTCCAATAATGAATTTGGAAAACTGTTCGAATATTACAATTAATTATAACTTCAATTAATATTTTGTTGTCATTTTACTAATTTATATAAATTTGTTTAATTATTATTGTAAATAAATAATATTGTTGAAAAATGAATTAAATTAACAACAAATTTTTATTTTTTGTGGTTTTTATGTGCAGTCGAATAAAAATCAACACGTTTGAAATCGCCTCATTGCACACTCGTGTGACTTACGGCACGAGCCGTAGGCAGTAGTACACACCTGTGTGCAAAGAGCCTTTTTAAAACTTGTTACACAATATACTATTTTCGATTTCCGGCAAAATAACTAGCTCTATGGTAATTCATTTTCTGAGAAGTTACCGTGGTAATGTATATTACTTTAAACCATCGAAAAATAGAGATTTTAACGAACAAAAGGCCTACCGACTTTTTTAAAGAGCCGATAATTTGACACGTGGATTTTCGATTGAAAATAAGGGTGCTTTTTCGATGTTAAGTCAAAATAAGCTGAAAAAATTAATATTTTAATTTCAAAAAATTACAGTGTATTTGAGACATACAAGGTAGTTCTCTCCAACTTTTGTATTTTTTCTTTTTATAAAGGATAAAAATAAAAAACAAAAACTTGGTTATTTAAAATTTTAACATAAATTTTGAGGTTATGTAAAAAAGTGTAAATACAAAAGTTGTAGATCATTTTACTACCTACGACATTGTCATTTAAGTTTTTTTCATAGACTTGTAGTTTTGCCGGAAATTGATAAAAACCATTATTACTCCTTAAAATCCCCCCTCCCGACCTTAGATCGGCTGGAATTTATTTTTCCTTTTATTTTTGTTAATTGTTACCTTTTACAATGACTTTTATACTACTATAATTTTTTTCGTTTCCAAAATTATCTACCCTGGTCTGATAAAACATAATGGAGGTAGGGTTATGGTATAGGACTTTTTTCAGGGCGTGGGCTTGGCGTGCTGGTAAAAGTTAAAGGTATTATGGACAGATATCAATATTTAGATATCCTCAAAAATCATATACTGAAGAAAACCTGGCACTTAGGTAAAAATTTCAACAGAAAAATGATTCTTAGCAGACTGCTAAGTATTAATGATTTTTCTGGGTAAGTCATGCTATTGCTAAGGCCCGACCTTAAATCCTATAGAAATTGTATAGAAACAATTGGAGCTAGATGTCAGACGTAGAAATTAAAAAAAAAAAAAAAATTAAAAAAACTTGTTTCACGCAATATTCCAAGCATGGTAAGAAACTTTAGTGGATAAAAATCAGACATTTAATCGAGTCAATGCCACAAAGATGTGCAAAGGTTATTAAAAGCAACGGTTTTGTTACCAGATAATGACTTTATTTTGACTTTACAGGGTGTCCGGAAAGGTGAGGTCATAAATGATAAGGGTTATAAAGTAAGCCAAAATAATGTTAGTACTTTATATAAAAGAGTTCTATCGCTCCTCGTTAGGGAGATATTGAGTAGAGGTACATCGTTAAACTGAATCCGATTAAACCGATTGGATTGAACTTAGAAACGTGTTCTGATTGGTCAATTTCAAACAAAACCTTTAAATCGACCAATTAGACCACATTTTTTAGTTCGATCTGATCGGTTGAATCGGATTCAGTTTAACTATGTACCTCTACTGATTGACCTTCAAAGTTGGTATAAAAAACTTATTTCAATTATAACTTTTGAACTGTTGCCAAAGTACCAATGATATTTGGGCAACTAAATAATCTCATAGTAATGCTTCTTTTCATAGTTAAAAGTCTGTTCAGTGAGTCGGAATTATACAGGGTGCGACGATTTTCTTCATTTACTGTAGGTATGTATTTTTAACACAGGTGATAAAATCGACATTTATTTTGACCGTTTAATTTCTTCATCATTTTTATACAAAAACGGTATACCTTAATTAAATTGATATCTTGGAACATTTTTAATAAAATCCCATTTTAAGGCCAGACCTACCAGCATTTTGTATGTAATAAAAAAATTATTTTAATCTGATTATATTAGTATTATTAAGTTTAAGAGGCTTAACGCCATTTTTAATAATTTTGTCACATTTTAATGATTTTTTTATTACATACAAAATGCTGGTACGTCTGGATTTAAAATGAGATTATATTAAAAACGGTTCAATATATCGATTAAAATAAGGTATACCTTTTTGCAGACAAAAATAAAGGAATTAAACGGTCAAAACAAAATGACAAATTTGTCACCTGTGTCAAAAATGCATACATATGAAAAAATCGCACCCAGTATAATTCCGACTTAATGAACAGCCTTTAACCTATGGAAAGAAGCATTAGTCTAAGGATATTTAGTTGCCTGAATATCATTGGTACTGTGTCAACAGTTCCAAAGTATAATAAAAATTGTTTTTTTAATTCTAACTGTAAAGGCCAATATCTTCCTAACGAAGCGCGATAGAACTATTTTTATATGAAGTACTAACATTATTTTGGCTCACTTTATCACCCTGTCATTTATGACCTTACTTTTCCGGACACCCTGTATTCGTTAATTTAGTTTTTGTAATTTTGGCAGTTAATTATTTAAAATGTTATTATTGTTTTTTTTATTAAAGGTAGGTATTTTTAAACAATGTCTACTTATTTTGAACACCGCATTACTGTATTACACGAAACTACATAAAGTCATAGACTTCCTCATGATTATCAGTATATATAATTTTTTTAATCAAGAATTTATCTACTTTTGGCCGCTACTGCTCTTAAACAAAATCTTTCAAAGCGTGTAAAAATCTATAATCAGATAAACCACAATGTTAATTTATTAGGTTTTTTCTTCATACTGCTAGACAACATGAGCATTTTGTGGGTAAATTTTAAATCGTTATAACTCTTTAAAAAAATAAAAACAAAATGCGGTTTGCACAGTTTTTTTTTTTTTGTTAAAAATTGGCTTTTTAATTTGAGTAATGCCTAGTTCTCATATACAGTAAAAAATTGCGGAACGGCGAAAGTCCGGAATCACGTGACTACAATATCGAAATTTTATTGGGCTAAAAGCAGCCATGTTGAAAAAACGACAGAAAATAATGAAGAAGAAAATTCCTATTTTTACAAAAACTGTGTCAAAAGCGACATTCTAAAAAAAAAAAGTTTTTGTTTTTCAATTATGTATATTTGCTTAATATTTCATTCTTATTTTTTTTTTAAAGGACCACTGAATACTACCATCTGATTAAAAAACTAAAACTATTTTTTGTAGAATATCACTCTTGACAAGAATAATTTGGTAAAAATAGACTTTTACACCCTGTACAATGAAAACTTGTGTTAAAATTCTCTCAAAAAGTATTTTTATTACGGTTTTTTTAAAGAGTAATAACGATGCTAAATTTACCAAAATAAATGTCCAGTTACAGTTGAATTGGGCAGCAGTTTAGTTTAGTTATTATAAATTATTAAATTCCCAAAATGTAGCTTAAGGAAGACATTTTTGTTAAAATGTCCTGTCCTAACACTAAATCAAAATAAGTACCTACCTGAACATTTTCTGCAACATTTATCTCATTCTCGATACTAACCGCAGCACCCACAGGAGGTTCCAAACTGTGCAACGGGGGAACCTGTAGTAATTTTCGGTACTCGAGTCTACTAAACCCCAACAACATTCTTCGGCTACTGGAAAATAAATTGGGACCATTTAAAAAACAAAACATCATAAAAATACATTGCAAACTAAGTATTGTAAATGGTGTATGTCTCCACCTCATGTTTGGTAATTTGATATATCTATATTATTGTAGATGTTGTGGCTAAAACAATACAATGGATTTAATAGTATTTTTCTTGGTTGGTAATAAATAGGTAATTTATTATTTATTTATAGCAAGATAGTAGTATCGGCTAAACGCTATTTTCACGAATGACAGGACTTTCGAACAGGGTTTCCATTTATACTGGGTGTTTCTAAATAAATGCGAAAAATTTTAGGAGGTGATTCGTTGTTCAAAAAAAAAGGTTGTTAGCTTTATAAACATGAGGCCAAAAGTCATTGGGGAGGTTTCGCGAGAAAAACTACACAAAAAATGATTTTTTTCAAAACAAGATATGTATTGTATTTAAATACCGAGTAATGTTAAATAAATAAATTTTACACATACCTTAATAGGTGGCAACAAGTTTGTCGTGGTTTTTCCAAAGATTTAAAAAAAAGATAAATAGATTTATTTTATAAAGTAATAAAAATTAAATTAAATCACTCTGTCTATTAAAAAAAACGCACCAAAATCAGTTGAGAATAGTAACGTCAATATCGAATTTTAAATGTATTTTTTTAACACTCTATATATGTTTTTTTAATATTCTTATACATATAAACCTTCCTCTTAAATCACTTTGTCTATTAAAACAAAACGCATTAAAATCCGTTGAAAATAGTAACGTCAATATCAAATTTTCGTTATAGTTTATCCAAGATAGTCGACCCGTGTCCACTTCGTTGGGCATAAATATCTGAACTTTTTGTTTAATTATAGTAAAATATAGCCTATAACACTCCTGAATTAGTGTAGCTTTCTGACTGTGAAATAATTTTTATGATAGGTTCAGTACTTTTGAAGATTAGCGGCTACAAACAAACCCACAAACTCACAAAATTACAAACTTTACCTCTTTATATATTAGTATAGATGTTTAAAACGTTTTTTACGAAAATATATTATATTATAAATATTTAAATAAGGAGTGTCTTTTCAAAAGGGGATACATTGAATTTTATATTTGTTTGCAATTTTTGGTATAACAAAACTTCAAATGGATGAGTTCTTAAAGGCTGCTGCACCCTACTTTAAATTCAAATATATTTTTTATATAATGATAAATATTATCAAGTCAAATAGATGGATGCTGGGTGCATCAATCTCAAGTGTAGTTGCCCAATTAGTTCTTGAAGATCAAAACTGTATTAGAGAACCTAAATCTGAACTTGCCGTTCTTTTTTAGATACGTAGATGACTGTCTGCTCTCAGTACCAAAATAAAACAGAATATGTATTAAATGAATTTAATAAATATCACAGTAAACTAAAATTTACAATTGAAATAGAAAAAGAAAACCAAAATAAATTTTTTAGATTTAACATTATATCGAATCAATAACAAAATCAGGGACTGTTTGGTACACCAAAACACTTGGTCTGGTCGCTATCTTACTTTTAAGTCTCAACATCCACTATCACAAAAAAAAAAATCCGTTGTAATTGGTTTAGCAGACAGAGCAATACACTTATCAGATCCTGAATTTAGAAAACGCAATAAATAAAGCAAAAAAATGCACTACGTAAATAATTATCCCGATCATATTGTAAACAAAATTTTTAAAAGAATCTGCAAATTTTATAACGCCGAACGAAACAGACGTCCCTAAACATAAAACAAAAAATATATATATACCTCACCCTACCTTATATTCAGATCTTTCAGAAAAATACAGAATGTTTTCAAAAATAAAGATATTACAATAATGCTAGCGATGTCAAACTCATTAATAGTAACTTGAGCCAATTAAAAACGGCTATTTCCAAAAGAGAAAGAGTAACATTGTGTATCATATACCTTGTCGGGATTGTGCGGGAGTTTACATAGGACAGATTCACAATATTTAAAAAACAGAATTAATGTACATAAATACGACAAACGAAACAAAACAGCTCTGGACCAACTCATACAAACATAACCATACTTTTAATGACTGCACACAAAAATTTGACCACAGTAATCAACACCAAAAAAAGGGAATTTTACGAAATGTTTTACATACAAAGAAATTTAATGCCGTCAACTTAAGAACTGACACAAAGGGGGCTACCTAAACTTACCAAAACTTATTAAATTAAACTTTTGTTTCACAATTTCTTAGCATTATATCAGTTCCCCAAGATATTACTAACATCACCTCAAAAAGCTTTAAAATAAAAAAAAACCTCTTAAAATCAACAACCGCATCCTTTCTATAAAAAAAAGGAATAATGCATTATCACACTTATATAATAATTGTTGTTTTGCTTTTTCGTCGTTGTTTTATCTGTGGAAATGTCTTGTAAATATGTAGTGTTACGTTTTAAATGTGTTTTATGTAAGACGCCCCAGAATTTTTATTTTAAATGGATACCTTCTAAATTGACTCATGTAAGCAATAATAATAATTATATAAAAAAAGAGGAAAAAAATGTTTTTATCCCGTATTTTGCTGCATTAATAACTGTTGCTACACACGATCATATATAAGTGTTGTTAATTTTAAACGCTTTATTTTAGACTGAGGCACTTTTTCTTTAGAATTAATGTACTTTTTTGAAAAGGTCAAAGCTATGACCGAAACAAGTTAGGAATAAAGAAATGAAACAGTAGTTTTAATGTTTTTAAGGTACAGGACCATATCCCAAGAAAATCCAAACTGACAATATACTAAAGGGTCCATGAAACTTACTAATTTTAACTATATATATATATATATATATATATATATATATATATATATATATATATATATATATACAGGTTTCGGCGAGTTGAATCTAACGGATTGCGTTTTAATGCATACACCTGAAGAGATGAGCAGATGTATATAAAGACCAATATAGTAACCGCCCACCGATAGCGACGGCGATTCCCCGTACCGCTCGGGTACGCTCGATGTGAATGTAAATTTCGGTTATCCGCAGTGCACCTCGAGCCTGCGCTTGGAGATGGGTAGGTCAGCCTCAAATAGCAGTATTGGAATTTCTACGCGCTCAAAAACGGCCGACAACTTCTGCACTCTCCGCAATACAATACCATTTAATGATATTAATCTTTTTTCAACAGTGAAGACCATTTTTACTTTATTACTGTATCAGCCTTCGTACCAAAGGTTAAAATAAATTGTAAACATGATCAGCTAACACGTACTTGGTATGCGAAGAATTGCAACAACCTTTGACTGAACTGATAAGCGCAACGACGCGACGACGCGATAGCCGCAAAGGGCGGAGCCACTTTGTTCTCGCTCTACTCCGTCTCTTCTTTTACACATTGCCCAAAAATCATATTCGAAACTCTTTCAAGCGCCGAACGTATATGGCTGACGGTGAATCACGCCGATGATTTAGCTCCCGACAAAGTTTAAATATGTAAATCTAAAGCTGTATCAGTCATATTGTGTGTAAATGTCTATCTATTTAACGATCCAGCTGTATAGATCGCAAATCCGTAAAGTATATCTCGATAAATGAATTGTAAGTTGTGGGAATGATACCATAACCTCAAACGAACATTACGTACATGGTTTAGAAAAAGAAAGTTGAATTGCTCCAACAGCTGGAATGGAGCAAAAGAAGAAATTATCAACGATAAAAATGATTTTCTACTTCAAGTTGAATGACAAAATTAAATTTCTTCAGAAAAAAACCACACCTTAGAACAAGCCATCAAGTCACAAGTCCAAAACAAGTCATGAAAAACCAAGAGAGAAGTTTGCAAAACTGTATTAAGAAAGTCAAAGAAGAGAATTATAGTAAAACCTAGTTCTAACGAGTAATGAGAATACAATAGAAGATATAGAAAATACAAACCTATCGACATCGGAGTAGGAATAATAAGTATGAAGAACTCCAAAAGATGGATCAGTAATCATAAAGGTTAGAAACAGATGAGGCCAAAAATTTAAAGATAATATAGAAAAACAAACTTGGGGATAGTGTAACAACAAAAATACCATCACGGAAAAATCCATCGATAAAAATAGTGGGCATCGAACAACTACATATGATGACGAACAACTGATAGAGGTATTAGAAGCGCACCACAATTATAATACCCAATAGCCAGTTTAAGGTTATATTTAAAAATGGTCAAAACCTATTTAACCATAATAGGTCAGATCCCGAAACATTCCAAAAATAATGTTAAAATCAGAGGGAAGACTATATATTGATATCGATCGTAGAGTATACGAATACATAAGTGTACCCGTTGCTATAATTAAGGTTGGGTAATGGGACATGCAGCCAAGGAGTGTGAAAATACAAAAGTTTGTGGTAAATGTGAAATACATGAAGAGGAAAACAAGAAGCCACAGTTATAAAAAAACCAAGTATGACACCAATCTAATACTGTGTTAACATCACAACTGTTTATCTACGTCTATTAAATAAAGAAACCAGCACCCATATCAGCAATAGTAATTACAGTTTAAATAATGGTCCTTTAACGAAAACAAATCAGAAAAGTTATACATTCTTCACCAAAATATCCAAAGCATTAGGAATAAAACATTAGAAATAGAAACATTTGTTGATGGCCTTGTAAATAAGCCTCCGATGTGTTTTAGTGAACATTGGTTGAAACTGACGAGATTCAATACATAAAAATAAATAATTATAATCTAGTGTCTCATTACACGAGAACATCTTTAAAACATGGTGGCAAAAATTATTTATAGCAAATGATCTGGACTTTGTTGAGGAAAAGACTGTTATCATTAAAGTAAGGAAGGGGTTATTGAGGTTGCCTTTAAGACTGCAAAATAGCCAAAAATTGTTATAATTTGTTTGTATAGACGTGTGCTAGGGCCTTATGAGATTTTGTGTCATAGAGGATATTGGATTATGTACATATAAATTATATTAAGTATAGAATTGTTATTGCTGGAGATTTTAACCTAAACATGTTAGAAGAAGATGAACAAACAAAACGTTTTTTAGATTTAATGCGGGCTTTTAATCAGTCACAAAATATTTTTCAGGCAACTAGAGTAACTAGAGACATTTCACACTGATTGACAATATTTTTGTAATGTACCAAATAAGTGTAACGGTTATGTTTAAACCTGCCCTTCTCGACCACCATGCCCAGGTTCTGGCAGTTCGTTAAATGGTCAAATTAAGAACAGAAAATAAAGAAGGATTTTTCACGTAATAAGTTGGCTTTTTTTGAGCAAGAACTTGAAAAGGTATAAGTTAAGACGTGATAGCGTGATGGTGTGAATGAGGCTCACTAGAGTTTTTAATCTATTCTACAATTTATTTAACAGTATATTTGTTTTCTAAAAATTTGACTCTAAAAAATCAAATTATTGATAACCACAGGAATAAGAGTCATGCAATATAAAAGAGCATTATATTGAAAAGGGAAAAGGTCAAATCTCGGTACAGTTTTACAATAAATACAGAATATTGTAAACAACATATAAAGAGGCAAAACACATTTCAATAAGTCATTTATTTCTAATGCTGAGAACAAAGCAAAGCCACTTGAGTTTAGTTAAAATATTACTATGAAAAATAATAGGAGTGTGACAGTGTTTGAAAGCTTGCAAGAAAATAAAAACCCGTACAAATTCTTGATAACATGAACAACTATTTCATCAATGCTGTCCATTGTCAAGTCTGTTGGTAATCAAAGTTCATTTATAAAACAACAACGAATAAACCAGTCAATATTTCTTGGATCCCATGAGTCATTTTGAAGTAGAAATAACGAAATCTAAAAAATAAAAGTCTGTGGGTGAGGACCAGATCCCAGTTTATATTTCAAAGAATGTGGCGTCAGTAATCAGTTCCTTTATCACATATTATTAATTTATGTTTTATGACGGGACGTTTTCCTGATCTTCTAAAATCTGCTTAATGTTAAGGCTAGTATATAAAAAACGCGAGAAAGACGATGAAAAGAACTACAGACCAATTTCTTTTATTGTCAAATATAAGTAAAATAATTGGCATTATATACATGACTAATAAATTTTTTGGAACGAAATAAGATCATTAGTAATAAGCAAAATGGCTTTAGAAAGGGGAAATCAACAATCAGAGCTATATATCATATCAAAATTAACCATTAAATAATAAGAAGCAAACAGTGGCAATGTGTCTGGACCTTTCCAAGCTGATTGTGTAAATCATGACACCTTGTGTAAGAAACTGGGAAATGTATGAAAATAGAAATGTTGAGCTGCTAAAATCATACCTAAAATTGCTCTCAAATAAGTGGTCGAAAACTGACAAGAGTGAAATTTACTGAAATCTAAAAAAATTATAACTAAAGGTGTACCACAGGGTTCTATTCTGGGACCCTTCATATATATTATACACAAATGAACTTTCAGATGTTTCAAATGAGTATACTGTGCTGTATGCTGATGATTAATTCTTATATTTAGCGAGGAAAATCAGGAAGCAAGGTTTTAAAAATAAATGCTGCATTGCACACTCTGATGAACATTTTTAATGATCTTCTTCTAATGTATCTAAAACACAACTTCTCTTATTTGCCAATCGAGGTAACAATTATTTGACATTACACATAACAATAAAGAGTTAAACTGCAGAGAGTGTTTGTTTGGGTGTCATATTGATGTAAGGTTAGACTGGAGGAGCATGTAGAGAGTAAGACATGTGAGTATTTCTAGATACTGTTATGCTCTATGAGTAATAGTGGAGCATGAGTATATGCAGCATTGATTGCTTATCATGCATATGTTCAGTCAAGGTTAAGGTATGGTCTGATTTTTTGGGGAAATTCCACCGATGTATTCTAGGAGTTATGGTGTTATGAAAGGGTGCATTAGGAGTATTTAAATGAAACAGCAAGAAAGTAGTAGAAGTGTCTTTATTGAGCAGTACTCTTATCACTGGCTAGTGTATACTTGATTCTGTGATATTTGTATGAAAACTGTGATATGTTTACCAACTGTGATATATAAAACAATCAATATAATACTAGGAATAAGAACATCTTCTCTCAGAAAGGTAATTTCATATACAAAAAAATGTGCAATACACCATAATAAAAATTTTTTAACAACTTTCCTGAAAGTATACGTAACTTGCCAATCCATAAGTTAAAATTAATTGTTAAAACATTGCTGATTGAATATTTTATACCTGAAGAGAGTTTTACAATGATAAAGATAGAGAAAATTTAGTGAAATAGTTGTTTTAAATTTTAAATTTGTTTTAAATTTGTATACTTAGGTTGGTATTTTAATCAAATTTGTATTCTTAACTATTTTAAAATGTTAAATGCCTAGGATTACCAAGATAGAGATTTAATTAATTACTGTTTTATGACATTGTTCAACTCTGAAGGTTTTTTTTTATGTAACCTTGTTATATGAATAAATAAACAATAACTACTACTACTACTATATATATATTTTTGCTACCCTTGACAGAGCAGCCTTATATATGTATAACATATTTAGTGGGACGGACTTAACTGGGTACAAGGTATCTTCCTGTATATTAATGGGCTCAAAGGGAAAAACTACAGACCATAAATTATCACTGTCAATACTTTTAATAAAAAGATTGCTCTAAATTCCTTGGTGTTTATTTGGATTCACATGCAGGGTGTTACAAATTCGAGGGTCGCCATTAGGATCTTGGAATCGGTAAGAGATACAGGGTCGGTTAAATAAAGTCAAAGTTGCGCATTGCAACAATGCTTAGCAATATTTCGTTTCAAAAATTTAAAAATTTGCAGGCTTTCTGGAAATATTCGGGAAAAAACGAAATTTTGTAAAACAGATTTTATTTTGTTATCAGTTTAATGGAAGATATATTTTAAAACGAATGACACATCATGCAACGTTTCGTCTTTGTGCCACCATCATCAACTTTGTTTTTCTAAATGGGTGGAATATTTGGTTTTAAACTTAATAAATTCGTATTTTAATAATTCTAAATCCAACGACATGTCACATTTTACATTTATACGACGTTTCGAACCGAAAAACCATCATTCATTATTTGCCATTAAACAAAAATTAATGTAATTCAAGTAATTTACATACATTTACTTATATCTATGGATTAAAATAAAGCATTTAATTTAATCAAACGCCTCTATCAGCTTTATCGTAGCCTGTTATAAAAAATGGTTGCATACTTACCTGCAAAAGGAAATTTGCTCAAAGCACTATGGTTTCTGGGAGCCTATTTTTTGGCCAAAATTAATAAATGCGTTCAATAAAAAAACTTACAAGTAAAAATTTGTTTTTCCTAAACCAATAATAATAAATAATATAAAAAAAACTTAACTTTCACCTTTACACACTATACAAGGTGTCAAAGAGAAAAAGAAAACCAATTTATTTGTATAATTTTTGATACTTCTTAAATATTTTAATTAAACTTTTATTTAAGGGTTTTTTGACATGAACTATTTAAATTTGATAATATTTTTTATGTATAAGATAGAGGGCGCTACCTACACTACTTTAAATTTCTATAAAAATGTACAACTTTTTTGTGCCAATCTGAATGTACTATCTAAGTAAACATATAAACTCTCTATGCTTTTCACACAAAAAGGTATACTTTATAATAATGGCTCTGAGCAACCGTTTTCGAGATATTTGCCAAAAAGTCCGGCATTAAACCATTCGTATATGATGAAGCAGTTGTAGTTTCGGGTGTACTAAACTATTTTAAGGAAAATATTTCGGAAACTGTTGTTTATAGCGATTCTTACAAAGTACACCTTGTTTGTGTACAAAGTATGGGATACTAAATTGGTATCCTTAGATGGTACATACAGGGTAGCACAAAAGCTTGCTACTTTCTAGAGAAATTCCAAGTAGTGTAGGTATCGCCCTCCTGCTTCCACAAAAAGTTACCTAATACTTGATCTTGAAAGCTAATGTCAAAAACTCTTAGATACCGTGTTTTATTACAATATTCAAATCGTATAAACAGTCATCGAAATAAATTAAAATATATTTTTTCACTTTGATGCCCTATATTTTTGTTATTACCAACTTTTGGATAGTAGAGGGAATACGGCAGTTCTAACACAATAAGGGTAGTTTTCCCATAAGAAATACATGGGGAAAATTTAAGCTTCGATTTGCATTTTTATGGCCATCCTAGGGCGTGGCACAAAATAGGGGATGATTTTAAACCACGTGCTAGATAGGGGTAGTTTTCGTAACCATCGATGACGTCATCACCTAAACTCAAAGTTGAAACGACCTATAAATTAAAAAAGTCTCGCCTGCGCCAGGATTGGAACTCGAACCACCTGCGTGAGAACCCAACGCCATATACCACTAGACTATTGGGGGATCTGATAATTAAATGTTAAACGGGGATCCAATTGAATCTTTATCTAAGTATCAGCACAACAATGACACATCGCCAGCGCATAGTAAACAAACCTAACACGAAATTTAGTTGAACACCTGTCGACGATCACATATGTGGCGTTGTCGATAGTAAGAGCGAACTCAACGAAAGCAAATTTCGAGAAAGTTGCGGTTAAAAACTTAGTATTGCGTTTAAAGTAATAAAACTTAGCCAAAGAATAGTCGCTAACGGCAATAATTTCAAGGTCAAGCTTGTCACTTGATAAACCTGATATGTTAGGCACTGCGCCCTCCGCGCCTAAACCTTGGGCTTAAGCGCGGGGTGTAAGCGGGGGCTTAAGCGCAGGTGTAGAGCTTTATAATTATTTATGGAAGTATTAATGTACTCCTTGCATTTTTACCCAAATAATATTTTCTGAACATACCCCTACTACAACCAATCAGAGAGCCGTATTTTTTCTTAAGCCGTTATTTTCAACCAATCAGAGAGCCGTATTTTTCTTAAGCCGTTATTTTTAACCAATCAGAGAGCAGTTTACCCTAATAGATGGTTTCTGAACGTACCCCTTGTAATTTCAAGGTCAAAGCATCCGTCAACAATAACAAAGATAGCTGCGGTTAGATAATAAACGGTAAAAAACAGTGGTAACTAAATAAAAAGCAGTGTTTGTAGTAAAGCATTTATTATAAAATAAAAAATACATACATGGTTGCCATATTTCTAAATAATTCTTAGAATAATACCTTATAAAATAAAAAGCAGTGATTTGCAGTAAAGCATTTATTTTTAAATTAAAAAATACATTGTTGCCATATTGCTAAATAATTCTTAGAATAATGTATTACGGTTATTTAAAAGTTCTAGTCGTTCAGCATCAGATACTGTAATATGTGGTAGCTTCCAAACAATTTTATCAATATTAACTTCTACATTTTCTCCATCGGTAGTGTTAATAACGGCATTTTTATCGGAAGAACTTCTTAACAATATCAGTTCATGCTTAACATTTATAAGTATCTTTTGAAAATCTTCAGCGAATCCTAGTAATGTCCTTAGTGGGACACAAACATTAAAAGTTCCGTTTGAGCCCATCCCGTCCCAGGTATAATCATCTTCAATACTCCAACCAGCGTTTTTATATTTAATTAACTCATTACCATTGTAAGAGACATAACCTTTCATTGTTGCTGCTATTCCAGGATATCTAATCGAATCAATAACTTTTCCGCCAATTTCAAGACGAACTTCTTCAAAGAGGTGTCCCACAAAGTTGTTTACAAGTTTAGCAGTGTCTGAAACTCTTCCATCGGACCCTTTTAAAAGTCGTCCTTCCAAATAAATATGACTTGCCCAAGGTAGGGTGTATATATCAGTTTGTTGCACCGGTATTCGAATTTCATCATTATTTTTAAAAGAGCTGGAGTACGGTAAATGGCTATGCCTTTCTATTTTTGTAATAGAGTTATCAAAGTTTAGCGAATCTGTCACGTTTAAAATGCTCATTTTCAGAGTTCTTAACAAGAAGCCCTATGGATGCAAGAAATCTTATATTTTCTTCTGTTAAGCTCTTTTAGTGTTCCAAAGCTGGTTAAAATTGACAATTTTCTTGGCGTTATATTTAACAACCATAACACGTGTGCTCTGCACAATGTTCTGCAGTATACTGACACACACATCACGAAGTAGTTATTTATAAAGACTTTCTCAAATGTAATCTAATAGTAATAACTTCTCCTCTAAAGTCAACCAATTCACCATCTTGATCAACCAGTTTTAATATAATGTTGCTGATAATTTTGGTGGATACAGGCATATAAAGCACATTTTGAGGAATTTCTATAATTTTGAAACCAGCTGGTACTGATGGCGAAAATTCATGTATTGTATGAACAAGCTTATTATTGTGATAGGCGCCAGTAACGATATTACACTCGATTTTAATCACGTTAATTTTCAGAATGTTTACAGGTGTTTGCGATACATGTTTAACGTTGGGCTTTAGCAAAATATTATGAAATCCCAACAATTTTCCAATAGAATTTGTCTTAGTAAAGTCAACTGTATGAGAACATTCAAGCTCGCACTTGAGCGTATTAACATTACCCTTTAGGCTTAGGGTACAATTAAAATTCTTGATGGCTTTATTTTTTCCTGTATGGCGTCTTGTAGATAATCATTTATTGCACTTATTTCATATGATCCAATCGGGATTTCTAGAGTAATATTACCCACATAAAATTTGTTATTGCTATTATCAATGTTGGGTATGGCGTTAAACGTTTCTAAACTGACTAAACCAAGCTCGTATTCACTAGTGTCATCTCTCAAGTAGATGGGCGGGTTATAGTTTGCTTCTAAAATGGAACTATTACCACTCAAGCTAAAGGTATGCATGACGGTTGAAGTAAGACTAAATTTATTTCTTGAGTCTATCTGTATTTATAGGGTTTTAAATAGAGTCCCAAACCGTTTTTGTATGGTCCTAAATATAAACCGCTACCAGTTTTGCTAATCGCAATAGATTCCATTGTTTTGTTGTGGCTCTTTTCTTCTTCTAATCTTTCTTGCGCCGCCTTAGAATCTTTAACAGCTTTTACGATCCCTGATATTCCGCCGCTAAGTGCTCCTACGGCACTTAAGCCGGCAAAAAGTGGTATTAAAAATGGTAGAAATCCGCCGACTACAGGTAAAGGTACTACTATCTGCAGGTTTTTCTTTTTCCACCCCATTGAATGCTTTCAGAGCTACTTCAGCAGCAGAAAAAGATCTTGCGGTTTTTCCGCGTACAATGCCTCCCTCGCTTTTTGAAACGCGGTCGCGAAGGGAATCCCCTTGCCTCTCCGAGCAGTTTTTTCTTAATTGATTTTTTCTTAAACTTCTGCATGACCGTACAGCACAAAGTCTTTGGCAATACTAAGGATTGAATCAGAATGTTAAGTATATTTATATATGTTACGCTATACTATAACTGCCATCATTTAGTTCCCACCCGTCATTGAGTCA
The DNA here is from genome assembly GCA_014170235.1 of Listronotus bonariensis. Lineage (NCBI taxonomy): Eukaryota > Metazoa > Arthropoda > Insecta > Coleoptera > Curculionidae > Listronotus > Listronotus bonariensis. The sequence continues at coordinate 89,729 of JACEGR010001945.1, read as the reverse complement.
ACACGTGTCTAGAGCTACATAAAGATTATTAACAATAATACCGTATTTAAGAAAAACAGTACCGTATTTAAGAAAAACAGTGCCGTATTTTAGAAAAACAGTGCCGTATTTTAGAAAAACAGTGCCGTATTTTAGAAAAACAGTGCCGTATTTTAGAAAAACAGTGCCGTATTTTAGAAAAACAGTGCCGTATTTTAGAAAAACAGTGCCGTATTTTAGAAAAACAGTGCCGTATTTTAGAAAAACAGTGCCGTATTTTAGAAAAACAGTGCCGTATTTTAGAAAAACAGTGCCGTATTTTAGAAAAACAGTGCCGTATTTTAGAAAAACAGTGCCGTATTTTAGAAAAACAGTGCCGTATTTTAGAAAAACGGTGCCGTATTTTAGAAAAACAGTGCCGTATTTTAGAAAAACAGTGCCGTATTTTAGAAAAACAGTGCCGTATTTTAGAAAAACAGTGCCGTATTTTAGAAAAACAGTGCTGTATTTAGAAAAACGGTGCCGTATTTGAAAATAAAGGCAGTTATCGCTTAAGCGCTAAAGCTAATTATTAAAAATATATCTTTACCATGGATTTGAACAAGTTGGACAAGGATGTGAGGCGTAAAATAAATGAAGCTACCAATAGTATTCGAAAAAAATACCAGGATTTAAAGAAGCAGCAACGTGAGAATGGCGAGCTAGAGTTCGACACGAATGATGATCAGCGCTCAGAAGATAAGCGGAGTTTGCAAGAAGATCCAAACATTCTTCAACTCCTTGATAAACATTCGCGTAGTGTAAAAAAATTATATGATTCAATAAAAGCTGGTCGTTATGAGAATGCTGTTATATTGGAAAATACTTATAAACCTTTGGCAAAAATAATATCCAAATCAATACAAAACACTCAATCTGTTAAACAACCATTTACACCAAAGTCCTTAAAAAGACGTCAAAGCGAAAATTTTACTCATACAGTAATAAAGAAAGCACGAACTCCTCTTAACTTTGCCAGTCCCGTTAAAAAACAAGACGATATAGCTGAACAAGAAAAAGAATATATGGATGATGAGCCGTCGGAAGATGATCAAATGATGGAAGAAAGGCGAAACAGAGGAAACTAATTTAAACAGAACTATCTATGAGCACCAACCTGAAGAAAGTTACTTTGATGATGATGACTTTAGAGTCGACCCACAATTTAATCCTGTTCAGATTGATAGTGTTCATTAGATTAGATTGGGAGGTGGATTGCATATCCTCTAGCACTGCAACCTGCTCAGGTTTATTGTGTGTCCTCCGTCCATAGGTTAGAGCACGCTATCCAAGCCGGTCTGTTTAATCAGACTCCACAAGCTTGAAACTGGCCCCTTGGTATATTTTGCCGCTTTAGGTTTTTCTTCACCCAGCCTTGCAAACCGCAGACGACAAAGGGCTTCGCAGTAGCACCATACGTGTTCTGCGGTTTCTTCCTCCTCCTGGCAGAACCTACATAGGTTTTCTTCTGCCAGGCCCATAGTTTCCAGGTGTTTATTCAGTCTGCAATGACCTGTCAGTTGACCCACTATTATTCTTACTGCCTTCCGGTTATAATTCAGAAGGTCTTTTGTAAATTCTGGCGAGTAAGCCTTGATGAACACTTTCGCCTGACGCTGTCCTGGTGTTCTCATCCACCAGTCTTGTGATTCCCTCATAATCCATGATCTAATGGATGACCTTACCTGGCATGATGGAATACCACAGTAGGGCTGGGGACCTACCATTGTCCTACTCCGGAAGAATCCTTTTCGAGAATATCTTAGATCAATATGATCCGCTACCTAGAGAATATGTGGAAGGTTTTATAAAAGATACGGAAAACAAGTACGATCGAAACTATTTAAAACATGATATGGCTACTGATCATTTAACTTTCGGTGATTCTCGACTTGAATTTAACGGCCCAGATATTTATGTTAAAGGGGAAAATTTATTGGAACTCCTGGTCTATATGAACTTATATTCATGACCAATCCGTTAAAAAACAAATTTACAGCACTAGACGAGCGAGCATTTACAAAATTGGTTTTGCTAAAGAATGCTAGTAAGAGAAATTTTGATGAAAACGAACAGCATGCTGGCAACAGAGGTGTCAAGTACATGTTAACAATTAAACCATTACTCGAACGTATAAAAGAGGAGCGAATAAGAAAACAAAAAGAACGCGATAAACAGTTGCGAATTACAAGAGCACAAAATACTTAAGGCTATGGTTTACCAATTGATACTAAACATAAAATATTTAACAATAATAAAACTGATTATATTTACTGGGATGATCCAAATGAGCTTGTGGATAGATTAAGATTGTTAATGGCTAGCAAGAAAGTGGGTAATAATAACCACCAAAATGAGATTATGAGTATTATTGAAGAGTTAAAGGAAGCCGATATTATTGAATAAAAAGAGTTGATTTAGTATCATAACCTCATTTTCAAGATGACTCTTGACAAATTCGGACGTAATTTAACTCATCCATATCATTTAGCAAAAAGCTTAAAACGGAAGATGTTGTAAAGGATAAGCCCGAAAACAACTTGCATGGCTACATGAATATTATGTTGGTTTGCGAAAAGGGTTTGTCCAAACATCTTTATATAAATGGCACAAAATTTGATTATTACAGGTTTCCCATCACAAGTGGAATTATTGAATATGTTAATATCGATACACCTGTTAAAACGTATATAAACGCAACAGCATATGAAAAACCAAGCGATTTGTTACACCAGAAGTTAAATTTAAATGATTATATTTTATTTTTAGGAGATAAAATACGACCACGTACCAAAATATATGCTGAATTTATAATTAAATATCCTATTTTATAAGGCATTATTCTAAGAATTATTTAGCAATATGGCAACAATGTATTTTTTAATTTAAAAATAAATGCTTTACGGCAAATACTGCTTTTTATTTTATAAGGTATTATTCTAAGAATTATTTAGAAATATGGCAACCATGTATGTATTTTTTATTTTATAATAAATGCTTTACTACAAACACTGCTTTTTATTTAGTTACCACTGTTTTTTACCGTTTATTATCCAACCGCAGCTATCTTTGTTATTGTTGACGGATGCTATGACCTTGAAAACTGCTCTCTGATTGGTTAAAAATAACGGCTTAAGAAAAATACGGCTCTCTGATTGGTTGAAAATAACGGCTTAAGAAAAAATACGGCTCTCTGATTGGTTGTAGTAGGGGTATGTTCAGAAAATATTATTTGGGTAAAAATGCAAGGAGTACATTAATAACTTCCATAAATAATTATAAAGCTCTACACCTGCGCTTAAGCCCCCGCTTACACCCCGCGCTTAAGCCCAAGGTTTAGGCGCGGAGGGCGCAGTGCCTAACATATCAGATTTATCAAGTGACAAGCATGACCTTGAAATTATTGCCGTTAGCGACTATTCTTTGGCTAAGTTTTATTACTTTAAACGCAATACTAAGTTTTTTAACCGCAACTTTCTCGAAATTTGCTTTCGTTGAGTTTGCTCTTACTATCGACAACGCCACATATGTGATCGTCGACAGGTGTTCAACTAAATTTCGTTTTAGGTTTGTTTACTATGCGCTGGCGATGTGTCATTGTTGTGCTGATACTTAGATAAAGATTCAATTGGATCCCCGTTTAACATTTAATTATCAGATCCCCCAATAGTCTAGTGGTATATGGCGTTGGGTTCTCACGCAGGTGGTTCGAGTTCCAATCCTGGCGCAGGCGAGACTTTTTTCATTTATAGGTCGTTTCAATTTTGAGTTTAGGTGATGACGTCATCGATGGTTACGAAAACTACCCCTATCTAGCACGTGATTTAAAATCATCCCCTATTTTGTGCCACGCCCTAGGATGGCCGTAAAAATGCAAATCGAAGCTTAAATTTTCCCCATGTATTTCTTATGGGAAAACTACCCTTATTGTGTTAGAACTGACGTATCCCCTCTACTTTGGATATAGGTCTTTGGTTAGATCTTAGTAATTGGGCATAAGGAATCTATAATTTCTCTGTAAATTATTAATTACCGGGCACCCTGTATATTACAGTTGTATGAAATAACACCATATCGAATATTATGGTATTGCTGCTTGTTTAAATTTGATCCTAAATCTAAAATAAGCTCCAACACTTCTTCGACAGGGTATTTTAAGTTTCTTTTTCTAGGAAGCTTAGCATATTTAATTATTTTTGATAGGTGGCAAAGGCTTTCATCCACTTCTTTTAAAAGTGATGCTAAATCGTGTGGCCTATGACGGCAGACCGCTATAGCAGCAGTTTTTATTATTAATGATGTGTCTTATTAGACAATTGGGTTGCTTTCCTTAGTTCTTTCCGATTTTTAATTAGTTAATGTTTATTTCGATCCTTTGATTTAGGTAATTAAATACTTTTAAAAACTTTTAGTTTTTATCGCCTTCCTACAACCACAATTCTAAAAGGTGTTCTTTATTAAAATGGTGCATATCTGTAAAAAAATAATCGCAAGTAAAGAATGTAAAATAATAATTACAAATAAAGACCTAACAAAATAATGTGAAATCTATTGCCGCCAAATGCAGCCTTTTTTTCTCAACCTTCCAGAAATTAAATATTTTTAAAAATTATTAGTAAATGAGCCACTAAGAAAACTATTTTCTTTAAAAATATTATTAAACAGATTAACACCACACAAACAACTTTTGGCGTCACTTAACGATATATTTACGGCTACTGATTAATATGTAAGAGGTACTAAATTCAGCTTCCTGTATCCCAAGAAAAAAGAACAAATCAAGAATAAACACACTAATTATCTAAACCATGATGTATAAAATGGATTTTGGCCACAAAATTGGGTCGCAGAAACCATAGTGCAAAGGCTGGAATAAAATCGTTTTTATTGTAATGGCAAAGTAGTGAATGATGGTTTCATAAATGTAGAGTGTGATATGTCGTTGGATTTAGAATTAAAATACGAGTTTATTATCTTTAAAATCAAATTGTTGTCACAAGCTAATACTAGTGGCTTGAAGACGAAGCGTCGGATCTAAAATTTACTTACATACAGGGGGCCCAATTGTCCGAGAAAGTTCAATATTTCTGTTGTTTAACGAGATATAATAAAAATAGGGGTTACAATTTTTCTTAGAAATAACTTTTTTTGGGACACTCTGTATAGATCGAAATATTTTTGGGACATGCACGTTTAAAAACCCTACAACTTTTATAAAAAGAACATTTGTCATATCTCGTTAAACAACAGAAATATTGGACTTTATCGGACAATTGGGCCACCCTGTATTTTTGGAAAAATAGTGGCAATTGTAATGTATTATTTGTTTTTAAAATATGTCTTCGAATAAACTGATAAAAAATAAAAACTGTTTCGCAAAATTTCGGTTTTTTCCAGATAACTCCGAAACGGCCGCAAATTTTTAAATTTTCAAAACGGAATATTATTTATAAAAATGGGCAACTTTGCCCTAATTTAAAATACTACTTAAGCTAGCAAAACCACACCTCAATTTTGGATTCTATTTAGGTCCATATTTTTAGGCCCTTTTTAGGCTATTTTATTACCCTATTTAAATTTTTTTTGCTCCTAGTTTTCTTGGAAAAATCCGTGGTTCTGCTAGCTTAAGCTTAAGCTAGCGGAACCACACCAAGATCTTAGTAAATGGAAAGTATTTTTTTGTTTAAGTATGCCATATTTTTAGGCTCTTTTAGGCTCCTAATTGGTATACACTTTATTCAGATTTGTGAACTTTAGGACCCAAAAACACCCCTATATTTTCAAAGGCGAGTCGTGTACAATTAGATTGTGAAATATTTTAATATTTTCTTATCCTCAGTAAAAAATAAACTTCGTGTGTTTGACGTTTAAAGTGTGTCATCATTTTAGGCTATTTTTAGGCTGTAGGTATACACAGTTTTAATCCTTTATATTATTTAGTTTATCAAATATTTTTTTACTTTGTGGTTCTGCTAGCTTAAGATTAAGACAGCAGAACCACATCGATAACTCCCAGTAATAAAACATTTTTGAAACGAAACCTATGCCATATTTTTAGGCTCTTTTTAGGCTCTGTACCTATTATATTTTAAACATTTTTGTTTTTGTTTTTCGAAAAAATAATGTATTTAATAATATCGGACCACAATTACAAAAAAAATTGTTTCTGTTTTTTTTGATTAAATTATGTCAGCCTTTTAGGCTATTTTAGGCTTCTAGGTATACATAGTTTTAATGTTCTATATGACTTAGTTTAGGAAATATATATATTTTTACTTTGTGGTTCTGCTAGCTTAAGATTAAGCCAGCAGAACCACATTAGTATTTCCTAATAATAAAACATTTTTGAAACAAAACATATGCGATATTTTTAGGCTCATTTTAGGCTTTAAACTGGTATACACTGTTTTGAGATTTGAAAACATTAGGACCAAAAAAACACATATAAACTTAAAGGCAAATCTTGTACCGTTAAATTGAGCATTTTATTAATACTTAGGAATAAATTATCCTTGGTCAAAAATAAAACCAATATTTTTTTCCTAAAATATACCATTATTTTAGGCTATTTTTAGGCTCCATGTATATCCAGTTTTAATGTTCTAAATAACTTAGTTTGGGAAATATATTTTTTTTACTTTGTGGTTCTGCTAGCTTAAGATTAAGCCAGCAGAACCACATTAGTATTTCCTAATAATAAAACATTTTTGAAACAAAACATATACGATATTTTTAGGCTCATTTTAGGCTTTAAACTGGTATACACTGTTTTGAAATTTGAAATCATTAGGACCAAAAAAACACATATAAACTTAAAGGCAAATCTTGTAACGTTAAATTGAGCATTTTATTAATACTTAGGAATAATTTATCCTTGGTCAAAAATAAAACCAATATTTTTTTTCCTAAAATATACCATAATTTTAGGCTCCATGTATATCCAGTTTTAATGTTCTAAATAACTTAGTTAAGCAAATATATTTTTTTAACTTTGTGGTTCTGCTAGCTTAACCACAAACAGTATTTCCCAATAATAAAACATTCCTAAAACAAAACATATGCCATATTTTTAGGCTTTTTTAGACCTGATATAATTTAAACATTTTTGCTCTTTGCTTTTTCAAAAAAAAAAAATGTATTAAATAGTGTCAGACCACAATTTTTGAAAAAATGTAATTGTTGTTTTTTTCTGGTTTAAATTATGTTTTCCTTTTAGGCTATTTTTAGGCTCCCAGGTATACACAGTTTTAATGTTCTATATGACTTAGCTTGGCAAATATTATATTTTTTTACTTTATGGTTCTGCTAGCTTAAGATTAAGACAGCAGAACCACATCGGTAATTCCCAATAATAAAACATTTTTGAAACAAAACCTATGCCATATTTTTAGGCTCTGTACCTATTATATTTTAAACTTTTTGCTCTTTGTTTTTTCGAAAAAATAATGTATTTAATAATATCGGACCACAATTACAAAAAAAAATTAGTTTCTGTTTTTTCTTGTTTAAATTATGTCAGCCTTTTAGGCTATTTTAGGCTTCTAGGTATACATAGTTTTAATGTTCTATATGACTTAGTTTAGGAAATATATTTTTTTAATTTGTGGTTCTGCTCGCTTAAGATTAAGCCAGCAGAACCACAACAGTATTTCCCAATAATAAAACATTCCTAAAATAAAACATATGCCATATTTTTGGCTCTTTTAAGGCTCAATACCTGTTATAATTTAAACTTTTTTGCTCTTTGCTTTTTCAAAAAAAAAATGTATTAAATAGTGTCAGACCACAATTTTTGAAAACAATTTAATCGTTTTTTTCTGGTTTAAATTATGTTATCCTTTTAAGCTATTTTTAGGCTCCCAGGTATACACAGTTTTAATGTTTTATATGACTTAGTTTAGCAAAAACGATTTTTTTTACTTTGTGGTTCTGCTAGTTTAAGATAAAGTTAGCAGAACCACATCAGTATTTCTCAATAATAAAAAAAGATAGAAGAACAAACTATATGCCATATTTTTAGGCTCTTTTTAGACTCACTACCTGTTATAATTTAAACATTTTTGCTTTTTGTTTTTGTGAAAAAATAATGTATTAAATAGTATCAGACCACAATTTTTTTTAAATGTAGTCCTTGTTTTTTCTGGTTTAAATTATGTTATCCTTTTGGGCTATTTGTAGGCTTCCAGGTATAGACAGTTTTAATGTTCTATAAGAGTTAGTTTAGTACTTTTTTTTACTTTTGAGTTCTGCAAGCTTAAAATTAAGCTAGCAGAACCACAAAGTAAAAAAATATAAATTCGCTAAATTAAGTCATATAGAACATTAAAACTATCTATACCTGAGAGCCTAAAAATAGCCTAAAAGGAAGACATGATTTAAACAACAAAGTGTTCCTACTCTATTATATACATTATTTTTTCAAAAAAGCAAAGAGCAAAAAGTTTTGGCTTAATCTTAAGCTGGCAGACCCACAAAGTTAAAAAAATATATATTTCTTAAACTAAGTCGTTTAGAACATTAAAATTGTGTATACACGGGAGCCTAATAGAATGACATTATTTAAACAAGAAAAAAAAGTTTTTTTTTTAATTGTGATCTAATACTATTTCTTACATTATATTCTCGAAAAAACAAAAAGCAAAAAAGTTTAAATTATAACAAGTAGGGAGCTCAAAAAAGCGTAAAAACATCGCATATGTTTTGTTTTAGCTGAAGTGGTTCTGCTGGCTTAATCTTAAGCAAGAAGATCCACAAAGTTCATAAATAATATTTAGTAAAATAAATCATATAGAACATTAAAACTATGTATATATGACTAAAAATAGCCTAAAAGGATGACATAATTTAAACAACAAAAAAGTTTTTTTATTATGGTCTAATACTATTTATTACATTAATTTTCAAAAAAAAAAAACAAAGAACAAAAAGTTTAAATTATAACTGGAAGGGAGATCCAAAAGAGCCTAAAAATAGAAAAAAATTGGCAAATGTTTTGTTTCAGGAATCTTTTATTATTTGGAAATACTGATGTTGTTCTGCTGGCCTAATCTTGTGCTAGAGGCATCATAAAGTAAAAATAATAATAATAATATTTGCCGAACTCCCTCATATACAACATTAAAACTGTGGGGGCCTAAAAATGACCTAAAGAATTACATAATTTAAACCAGAAAAAAACAAGAACTACATATTTTTCAAAAATTGTGGTCCGATAATGTTAATACATTATTTTTCGAAAAAACAAAGAGCAAAAAAGTTTAATTTATAACAGGAAGAGAGCACTGATCTCAATGGATTGCCAATGTTATAACCTGCGCGAAACAAAAGTTACATTTCATGGGCGAAAAAACCGGTTTGTGCGCAAGCCCGTTGAGGGTAAACGCATCCGGCGACAAACAAACTATCCGCATTATCGAAAAGAATTTGTTGACGGCGTCCTGGTGTTTCTGTTTGAAGTACGGTAGCTAATGAGCGTTAAGGTCAGACCGTGGACGAAGGGTACGGGGTGCCGGTGTTTGTATTTTGCCACGGCTTTTAAGTGCGCATGTTCGTCCTCCCACTGCGCGGGGTCGTAAAAATCCGAAAATTGCTTCTTGCCACTGCGGATCTAAATGTAGGTTATCTATGGTAGAGAGCCTTAAAAGAGTCAAAAAATATGGTATATGTTTTGTTTTAGGAAAGTTTTATTATTGGGAAATACTGATGTGAATTTGCTGACTTAATCTTAAGCTAGCAGAACAACAAAGTAAAAAAAATATTAGCTAAACTAAGTCATATTGAACATTAAAACTGTGTATACCCGGGAGTCTAAAAGGATGACATGACATGACAAACAAAAAGTTTTTTTTTTTTTAATTGTGCTCTCGATTTTATTAACAAAAAAAACAAAGAGCAAAAAAGTTTAATATATAATAGGTATAGAGCCTAAAAATATGGCATATGTTTTGTTTCAGGAATTTTTATTATTGGGAAATACTGATGTGGTTCTGCTGCCTTAATCTTAAGCTAGCAAAACCACAAAGTAAAAAAATAATATTTACTAAACTAAGTCATATAGAACATTAAAACTGTGTATACCTGGGAGCCTAAAAATAGTCTAAATGGATGACATAATTTAAACGAAAAAAAAACAAGGAGTAATTTTTTTTTAAATGTGTTCCGATTTAATGAAATACATTATTTGTCAAAGAAACAAAGAGTAAAAAAGTTTAATATATAGCAGGTAGAGAGCCTAAAAAAGCCCAAAAATATGGCATATTTTTTGTTTCAGCAATGTTTTATTATTGGGAAATACTGTTGTGGTTCTGCTGGCTTAATCTTAAGCTGGCAGAACCATCAAGTAAAAAAATAATATTTGCTGAACTAAGTCATATAGACCATTAAAACTGTGTATACCTGAGAGCCTAAAAATTGCCTAAAAGGATGACATAATTTTAACAAAAAGAAAAATAAGCAAGGACTAAATTTAAAAAAAATGTGTTTCAATTTTATTAAATACATTATTTTTCCAAAAAACAAAAAGCAAAAAAGTTTAATACATAATAGGCAGGGAGCCTAAAAAGAGCCTAAAAATATGACATATATTTTGTTTCAGGAATGATTAATTATTGGGAAATACTGATGTGGTTCTGCTGGCTTAATCTTAAGCTAGCAGAACCACAAAGTTAAAAAAATATATATTTGCTAAACTAAGTTATTTAGAACATTAAAACTGGATATACATGGAGCCTAAAAATAGCCTAAAATAATGGCATATATTTTGTTTCAGGAATGTTTTATTATTGGGAAATATTGATGTGGTTCTGCTGGCTTAATGTTAAGCTAGCAGAACCACAAAGTTAAAAAAATATATATATTTGCTAAACTAAGTTATTTAGAACATTAAAACTGGATATACATGGAGCCTAAAAATAGCCTAAAATAATGGTATATTTTAAGAAAGAAAAATATTGGTTTTATTTTTGGCCATAAATTATTCCTAAGTATTAATGAATTGCTCAATTTAACGTTACAAGATTTGCCTTTAAGTTTATATGTGTTTTTTGGTCCTAATGATTTTAAATCTCAATACAGTGTATACCAGTTTAAAGCCTCAAAGGAGCCTAGAAATGTGGTATATGTTTTGTTTTTAAAATGTTTTATTATTAGGAAATACTAATATGGTTCTGCTGGCTTAATCTTAAGCTAGCAGAACCACAAAGTAAAAAAATATATTTCCTAAACTAAGTCATATAGAACATTAAAACTATGTATATCTAGAAGCCTAAAATGGCCTTAAAAGCTGACATAATTTAAACAACAAAAAAACAGAAACTAATTTTTTTTGTAATTGTGATCCGATATTATTAAATACAAAACAAAGAGCAAAAAACTTTAAAATATAATAGGTACAGACCCTAAAAAGAGCCTAAAAATATGGCATAGGTTTTGTATCAAAAATGTTTTATTATTGGAAAATACCGATGTGGTTCTGGTGTCTTAATCTTAAGCTAGCAGAACCACAAAGTAAAAATAATATATAGTATTTGATAAACTACATCATATAAAACATTAGAACTGTGTATACCTAGAGCTTTAAAATAGCACAAAATGATGATGACATTCTTTAAACATAAAACACACAAAGTTTATTTTTTACTGGGGATAAGAAAATGATAAAATTTTTCACAATCTAATTGTATACGACTCGCCTTTGAAATTATAGGGGTGTTTTTGGGTCCTAAAGTTTACAAATCTAAATAAAGTGTATACCAATTAGGAGCCTAAAAAGAGCCTAAAAATATGGCATACTTAAACAAAAAAATACTTTCCATTTACTAAGTTCTTGGTGTGGTTCTGCTAGCTTAAGCTTAAGCTAGCAGAACCACGGATTTTTCCAAGAAAACGAGGAGCAAAAAAAATTTAAATAGAGTAATAAAATAGCCTAAAAAGAGCGTAAAAATATGGACCTAAATAGAATCCAAAATTAAGGTGTGGTTTTGCTAGCTTAAGTAGGATTATAACACTTGATATTGATATGATCCACATATGATATGGTAGACTGTTCTTAATGGTATAACAAATTCTGAAGATGAAGAAGTTAAAAGTGTTAAAATAAAATTATTTAAATACACCTTTGCACTTAAAAAAAAGTATAAATATCTCCTAAACCATTAAAATTAGACACTTAGTACTATAAAAAAAACTTGAGTTTTATTTTTATGTAGAATCTAAAAGCGTCATAAAATATAGGGTGTTCCATTTAAAATAATACACCTTTGATACATCACACTCTTTCGGGACACCCTGTTAGGCTAAAATTATTTTATAAGGTGGCTTCATGAGTTTATCTATAGTTTATATGTTCCATAATTTACCTTTTTTAAAACGTTATGGTTATCTAGCAATAAAACTGTCAAATATGGTGTACGCCTGTATAGAATATGAATATGAAACACTTTTAATCTGATGAACAGATGCATGATGTTCTTCTTTAATTCCTTTTATAATTTACAAAGTGAGATCAATCAAACACAAAAATGCTGTTAGCTTTTTTGTAAGAAATCAGTGCTGACATAAATGTAGAAAAGCACTAAAAATTATGTTAAACAAAGGAATATGGGCCTTATCAAAATCTACTCCTATAAAAAAATTATTTTTATTGATTTCTTCCAAACTATCATTTTTAAATAAAAAAATGTTTTACAGTTTCTTAATAACCGAGGGGTGTCTCACTACGGGAATAGGTGTACAAATCGTCGGGAATTTTCAGGAATTTACGGGATTTCTCAGGAATTTACGGGAATTTTCAGGAATTTACGGGAATTTTCAGGAATTTACGGAAATTTTCAGGAATTTACAGAAATAGTCGAGAATTTTCAGGATTTTTAGGAATTTTCGGCAATCTTTAGAAATTTTCAGGAATTTCTAGTTTGTTTTCGGGATTTTTAGGTAAGCATCTACTTAGGTTAGAAGTTACAGTGAGTGTTTGTGCCAGCTTTAAGGAAAAATAGGGTAATTTACTCATTCGCGGCCGCATGCGGCCTGGGGCCACACTTTGACGACCACGGAATTAGAGTGTTGTGCTTAATTCTGGCAATGCTGATAATTTTCTTAACAATAAATGATACTCACTGATTTTAGACCCTTTCAACCTTAATAAAACACCAGTGGCGCTGATCCAAAATATCCAATTTTTAATTAATTATAACTTAATAAACTTGCGGGACCCGGGAGTGAATAGGGGTTGTGGGCAGGGGCGGTCATATCGACTTTTTGAGGGGGGCCATAGGCCGAGAAAAAGTGTTTGAGGTGCCAAAAAACAAAAATCTTGGCGCCCCTAGGAAGAAACAAAATTTACAAATTTTTTCAAGAGCAAAAAAGAACCACTTATTTGAAAAGCAAAAAAAGAAGGTCCTTACGTCTCACTTTTCAATTCCATTATCACCTCCACCCCTCGGACCAGCCCTGAGGGAGGGCATATCGTCATTAAATGCGCAAAATGCCCATATTTGCCATTACATATGTATGAAATACAAAGGATGTGGCATTAAAGGGGCATGGCCATGCCCCTATGACCACCCCTGGTGCTGGGCGGGGTAAAATAAGTAAAATGAGTTAATATTCGTCAAAATCACATTCAAAATTAAGTGAAAATAATTTTTGTCTGAATATTTTTGTTAAAGAATGGAGAAATTCAGAAGAAATTGAAATTTAAGTTTTATAACCTCAAATTAGCAAAAAGTTTAAAGAAGCGTAATTTTATTGCAAGTAAAATATAAAGAGCATTTGGCAACATCGAAAATATGTCAATGAGATATATTTTTTTATTCCAATTAAAAGAAAAGAGTTAACTAACTAGAACTAACCTGACCGTGACTTCGGGCACGTTGAATTTTATTTAAAAAATCCACTAAGAACTCGGATGCGTAAAGTTGAACAGATAAGCCGTTGTTGCCAAATGTTCAGATTAAAAGTGAAGAACTTTCGAAAAATTCAAATTTTGTTTTTACAAAAACAAAAAATACAAAATATTTTATAACAGCGCCATTATATTATGATTAAGAACAAATAGGATGTAAGCCAATTTTTTTAATCATAAAAACAACAGAAAACCCTATACGGCACATTTACCGTTCCGTGTTATGTCCGGTTTCATGTGTTTACATTATGTTGTTGATATTTTTATGAAGATATTTTTTACTTGCACGCCTTGTCGGCTTTTTAAAAAATAAACAGTCAAACGTTCCAGCCGCTTTGTATCCAACACAAGATTTTTACTATTTAAAAGAAGTTTATTACCTGTATAAATTTAGATATACATATTCTTATATGGATTTAAGGATTCTTTAAAGGCGGCAATTTTAAAAGTGGCTTAAATTCTGATTAATTACTTTGCATTTTTACAAATTTCAGTAAATGTCAAATTTTTTAAATTCGTCATTTATGGATTTTGCTCGCGGGCGGCAGCAATACATTTTACTGCCGCTGAGAAGAAATAGTTAAAGTAATTTGTTAAATACAACAAGGATCGCTGTTTTTGACGTTTGCAGAAAATAGTACTTATAGGAATTGTTTTATAAGGAGCAAAAGTTACGTTTTTGCTGAGTTTGTAGAATTTGTCGGACGAGTGCAGCGAGTCCAACAAAGTACAGACAAAGCAAAAAAGTGTCTTTGCTCCGAATAAAACATGCAATTTTTCATCAAGCGTTAAAGTTCATTTGAATAATACTTAATTTTTTTTATGGAAATATTATTCCAAGGTTTTTGACAATGCTTTAGCGGCACTAAAAGTATTTTTACTGTCGCCCAACATCGTCACTAAAAAAAAACAGCCTACTTCGCATTTTTACAAATTTCCATAAATGTCAAATTTTTATTGCGTTCTATTATTTGTCGTTTATGGATTTTAATTTTAATGCCGCTCACGGGCGGCAGCAAAAGATTTTTACTGTCGCTGAGGAGAAATAGTATAAAAAGTGACATTTTATTGTTTTTTGTTAAATACAACAATGATCATTATTTTTGACGTTCGAAAAACAATACATTTATTATAACTAAATCAAGTTTTTTTGGCTGTTAATCATTTAGAATTATTTTTGCCTTGATTTTTGCCAAAACAATACAACACAAATCTCTTTATTTAATAAAATTAAGATTCTCTCATCCAGAGTGACGCTCAGAGGTCCAATCTGTGCGTGCCTCAAGGTAGGAAAATGCCTATATAATTTGTAGTATTTACATAAATTAAAAATATCTCAGTGTTACTAACTAGATTAACTCATATAGAGTCAGGTTAATTTGATGCTCAATTTAAAGCTCGATTTGAAGTTAAAAGGTACTTGTACAAAAAGTTTTTTTCCAAATGTGCCCAAGCAATACAGAATTTTTTAATAGTTTTGGTTATTATTATATTAAAAACTTTATAATTTTAACCACCAGCTAATAATTATTTTAAAAATTATCTATCGTTAGGCCCAATATTATAAAGGTGTAACACGAACTTTAACACGAGAATTTATTTACTATTTTGTTTGACAGGTCAAAGACATCTGGCAAATTTACAAGTGAGAAATGAGTAAGTATGCCATTATATCATGCCCTGTATGTTTGGTCGATATAAAAGCATTTTATACTGAAACAAAATACGGAAAAAATGGACACTCTCAAATTTTATTGCTCATGTAAATTGCCATTATAAATCTGATAAAACTCTAAAAATGTAAGTACGGGGAAAAATAACACTCTGCTAACATTTGTCCAAGTAAATCCACTTGCAACAAGATCATATACTCCTGTTTCGACTGACAATGTTCCTTCTCTTAGTTCTGCCAGTTTAGATACTGAATCAAGTTGCACAGGTACTGAAGAAATCTCAAATATTACTGAAGGTAATATAAGCACCTTGTGAATAAACAAATCAACCTCTCCTTTTTGAACATGATCCACTACTGTTTGTGTTTATTTTCTATCTGATATCAGCCTTAGTGCTTTAACAGGCAGTTACTAAAAGTCGGGAATTTTGGACTTTAATTGTAAATATATCAGCTACTACTTCATTTAGGTGTCGGAATTGTTGCATGAAATCAAGCATAAAATATGTTTAAAATCAATCTTACAATTCTAATAGTAAAAAATATATTTAGTTGACAAATCACACATTCTGTTTTTACCAGCAGGATAAATTCAACTAACAGGAGATTAATAATTTGGGCCTTAACAAACAACAAACAATGTTATCCAAAAATGGCTTGAGAAATCGAGAATTCTTTACGAGAATTTGGGATTTTCCACAGGAATTCGTTTTTTTACCGGAAATTCAGAATTTTTTAATGAAATTCAAGATTTTTTCCGGAAATTCGAAATTTTCTGAGGAAATTTAGGATTTTCCCTGAGAATTTAAACAATTTTACAGAAATTCAGGAATTTCAGGATTTTCTAGATTTTTTAGAGAAATTTTTCAAGAATTCGAGAATTTTCGGGAATTTCGGGAATAGGTGTACAAAATTTTAACTAGTGAGACACCCCTCGTTAATAACTAAACAAAATACAAAACGCTCACCTCTTGGAACATCTTCCCCAAATAATGTTGCCTGAATGTCAACTTCTTCAGACTTCTTTTCAGCTTTTTCACTAGTTGAAACGGAAATCTGACCAGACTCCAGGACATAATTTTCAGCATCAATAAATCTATCTTCATTAGCATCATCATCATCATGTATAATTTTGGCACTATCAAAACTAATGACTAAGTCAGCTTCCTCTACACTAGCTTCCAACTTTTCAGCAGAATCTTCTGTAGTATTGCCTACTGAATATTCTGCATTTTTTTGAATAATTAAGGAGTCTTGCTGTAAAATTAGGGTATTTGGCAACATCTGAAATGTTTCTTCCATTTGCTGTTCCATTTGCTCGGGCGAGTCTGATGCAATTTCCTCTGGATTTTCCAAGGTATTTTCGGTAGTATTTTCATTAGTTTCCGGCTTTGTTTCAATGACACACTTTCCAGAATTTAAATTTTCAGTATATACTTGTTTATTTTCATCCATGCTTGAAGAAGCACTAGTTTCTTGTGAACTTAAATTATGCATAAGTAGATTAGGTTCTCTTTCACAAGGCATAATCTCTGCAATATCTGGAGTAGACGTCATAGTTTCATCTTGATCTTGAGTCACTTCTGATTCTCTTTCTGACTTTGGATCCGTATTAGTACTAGTTACAGATGTAGTAGATGATGAATCATCTACTTGGTTTAATTCATTTAAATCATCCTCTTTATAATTTATGTGCAGCTGTAACGAATCTACTGTTTCAATAGCTTCACTGCTTGATATATCTTCGAGATTATGTGCAGTTATGCTACATGAGCTACTGCTATTTTCATCAATACTTCTATCTTTTTCATACAAATCTTCCATGGGTTCTACACTTTCTGAAGTATGTTCACTAATTTTATCATCATCACTAGCTACTTCTGAAGTTATATCAAGGGGATCCTTAAGGTCTGAAGTATCTAAAGTGTCCATGGGTTCTGGTGATAAAGCTAAAGGACTCATAGACTTGCTGCGCTTTGGTGAGTTTTCTTCTCTATCTAAACTCAAAGAACGTTGTCGTTTCTCAGATTCATTGGATACATCATCTCTACAAATTATGATTGTCTCTTTATTAGTTTCTAAAATAGCATCACTTATGTTTACTATACAATTATCATGTATTTCTACATTAGCAGTATCACTAGTAAAAGAATCTTCTTCATTTTCATCTTTTGTGGTTTCAGGTATAAATACTTCTTCAGACTTGTGATGAATTTCCTCAGTTGGTACTTTACCTTTAACTTGTTTAATGGGTAGTAAATCAGGAATGGGTGTTTTGCTTTCATTTGGCTTTGAGATTTCTTCTTTCATAATTGTACATGATCGTGTCATAGCTCCAACAGTTCGAAGTCGTTTAACTGGAGGTGGAGGAGCTGCTTTACTTTTATTACTTGCAGATGTTGTAGAGGGTCTTAATTTTATTGTTGTTTTAATGGGAGGTCTAGAAACCATTGCTGAATTGCATGTGCTAGTTGTAGCAACATCTGCTGCATCTGCCATACTTCTATCTCCCCATATTGGTTCAAAATGCTTTAATTTCCATGGATCTAATTTACTTCTCTCCTTGTCAGCATCAAGCTTTAATTTTTGCTGATTTTCTGGAGTGAATTCACCCTCTGCTAATCTATCTTGCCATTCTAGACATGCTCTGGCAAAAAATTCATTATTTAATCCCGAACTTATTTCAATTGAACTTGGGTCTGCAGAATTATTAACTAATTGTCTGTCAACAAGTGGCATTAACTGAGCTAGCTTATTTTGATACAAAAGAGGTAAAGATGCAAATGTGCCCTTATTTAAAAGAAGTCTTAAACTGGTATTAACTAAAATTGAATCTGGTGTTTCTAAATCTATACATCCCGCTTTTGTCTGTTCTAACTGAGCTGCTGTAGATAACTTTTACTAGTTCTTTTTCTATGTTTCATATTAAATCCAGGAATAGAAGCCAAGACTTCTTTCATAGTTGGAATCTTGCTAGATACTGGAGGCACTGTGGTTACTTCCTCTGGTACTTCTAGGGGCAAAGGTTCAGGCAAAGGTTTAACAATAATACGTGGAAGTGTATTTGAATTAGTGTTAGATGCCAATGTTGTGTTTTTTTCCTTCTTTTAGCTTGTTGTCGTAGTGCATGCTTAACAGTTTTTCTATTGCTTATTGTAGAAAGTGGGTCCTTGTTATCTACAGAATATGTAATATTAGGATTTGAGGTACTTGCTGAGGATTCAACAGAACTATTTTGAAAATTTTCTTCATCAACCTGACATAATGTGAATGAATTCTTGTTTGGATTACCATCAGGGGTAACGTCTATTTCCATCACGTAACCACTCGAAGTACATTAACTCTCGTCTAACCCCTCCGCAGGTCACTTTTTTGTATTTTATTACACAAAGATAATTTGTTTTAATAAAAAATACATTCACCCCATATTAAAATAGTTTTGAACAAAACACGAACCAAATTGATTATTTTGTTTTAGAAAAGTAGTATCATTGATTAATTTTAAGAGATTCTTCACTATTCACAACAAAAATTCACAAATATTTATAACAATAATACGCCATCCGCCATTTCATAACCGAGCCTGATATAAACAGGAAAATATTTTGTGGATTGAACGTACTCTTTCAAGGACTATTTTACTTAATAAGGTTGGTATCATTGAATGAAAAAAGGTTAGAACTTTTTTATTTTTTAATGTTGGTGTGACTCATGGAACCAAATATCAGTTTCCATTAGCAACTGAGCTTTGCAGCTTGTGCAACACTGGAAACCAAATTAGGGTGTCAAGGCTACGATTCTGTAACTAACAAAGGGAAAGAGAAAAGATTTATATGTCCACAGTGCCACTTTAAACCAATTGTAACTCGTCTTTCTGACTGTAGTGCCAGATAAATCACTTTCTCTTTCCTTATTATTTTATAGAATCTGGGCTCAAGTTTCTTTAAGGATAGGGCAGTCTCAAGCACCTTCAGGCAATCCTTAATAGAGATAAAGGTAAAGCCGAGTTTATAAATCAGAATTTGCATTAGCATTAATAATAACCTAGGTAATTTTCTAGAAACCTGTGGCAACTCCGATTTTGACGAAATTTGGTATACGGGGTTTTTGGGGCGCTGATCTCGAATCTGAAAGAATTTTTTGGCGGAAACGTTTCGTTCTTGAGATATTCATCATCAGACTTGAAATTTAAACTTATCCTATTTTTACAACATTCCCCCTTCTTTTTGCACACAATTCTTGATTTAAAGCTAAAATGGCACACAATATTTGATTTTTACCTTTTAAAACCCCGTTTTTTACGTATTTTACATTATTTTTGCATTAAATTGCATAGCTATACTTTTGAATTATTTTAATCCTAGTGTGCCATGAAGCCCTATGTGTATGTATGGTTGCCGGATTATCAAAGAAAAGCCACGCAATTTAACGCAAAAATAATGTAAAAACGTAGAAAAACAGGGTTTTAAAAGGTGAAAATTAAATATTTTTTGACACTTTAGCTTTAAATCAAGAATTGTGTGCAAAAAGAAGGAGGAATATAGTGAAAATAAGCTTAGTTCAAATTTGAACTTTGATGATGAATATCTTGAGAACGAAACGTTTCCGCCAAAAAATCTTTAAGATTCGTGATCAGCGCCCCAAAACCACCGTATACCAAATTTCGTTCAAATCGGAGTTGCCGCAGGTTTCTAGAAAATTACCATAACCTAAAATAAATTAATCAATAAAGTAATAAACTACATTTCAAAACAATAAAGTAATAAAACTTGAATAAAAAATAGGGTAATTTTCTAGAAACCTGTGACAACTCCGATTTTGGCGAATTTTGGTATACGGGGTTTTTGGGTTCTGATCACAAATCTAAAAGAATTTTTGGCGAAAACATTTTGTTCTCAAAATATTCATCATCAAAGTTCAAATTTGAACTAATCCTATTTATACCATATTCCCCCTTTTTTTGCACACAATTCTTGATTTGAAGCCAAAGTGAAATACAATATTTTATTTTTACCTTTTAAAACCCTGGTTTTCTACGTATTTTACATTACGTTTGCATTAAATTGCATAGCTTCACTTTCACTCATTAATTTACATCGCTGCTTGGCTATGGCGGCTTGTATAGATGGTTGTCGCATTTTCAAAGTTAATTTTTGCAATTTTATTAATAAAAGGTGTAAAATAGATAGAAAAGCGAGGTTTTAAAGTTTAAAAATCAAATATTGCATGCCACTTTAGCTTTAAATCAAGAATTGTGTGTAAAAAGAATGAGGAATAGAGTGAAATTAAGATTAGTTTAAATTTCGACATTGATGATGAATATCTCAGAACGACACGTATGAATATCTCAAGAACGACACGTTTTCGCCAAAAAATCTTTCAGGTTCGTGATCAGCGCCCCAAAAACCCCCGTATACCAAAATTCGTCAAAATGGGATTTGCTGAAAGTTTCTAGAAAATGATTAAAAAGTGTAACTGGTTTTAACCTTTAAGCACATCAGCAATTATTTTTTTCATTAGTATTTTAGTATTAAGTTTTAACTTTTAGAAAATTTTAGGGTCGTTTCTTAAGACTATAAAAATTAAAGCTTGGTTCATAGACCTACTTTCGAAATGCGATTTGCGAATTGCGAAACGCGTTCTGATTGGTCAATTTCTAAGGTAATAAGGATCAATCAAAATATGTTTCGCATTTTGCAAATAAAGTAAGCTTAAATTTGATTTATTAGATGCGTTCCACTTAGCGCTCACAACGCTAAAAATGCTCCTTCAGTCGGCGGTAAAAGGAGCATTTTAAGCATTGTGAGCGCTTAGTGGAACGCACCCATTAAACACCAACGACTATTGTTTTGTTTGACAGGGGGTAAAGTGTAGTGTAGTGTATACTAGAGGAGGACCATGATACAACAAATACAAATGGTAGGATCATGCCAAGAAAAATAAACTTTTTAATTAGGAGCGCTCGATTCCATTTAAGCCTATGTTCGCTAAATTTTGTGACGTAATCTTTTCCCGTAATTCTTTGTTTACAATCGTACTGGAAGGCTTTTTCGAGGTTTTGGTGCATTTTTTTGCTTTTTAGTCATTGGACTTTTATATAAGTTTAGTTTTTACTGTTTATAGTTAAATTGAATAATTATTAGTACTGCAGTTACAGAGAATTTTTAAACCTGTAAACAGGGTCACTAACCTTTGGATATTTTTTTAGGGAATTTACGTTTAAATCGTTATTAAGGGCAAGATACATTTTATTTTTATGTTTTTTTAGTGATTTTATTTTTTGGTATGCAAGTATTGGGTTATTTTGTCAGATAAAAAAATATTATGGCAAGAAGGTGACGTCAGAAACATAACCTATATTTTCGGACAAATATAAAAAATCGAGCGCTCCTTATTAAAAAGTTTATCTTTCTTGGGATCTTGCGCATGACGTTTATCATATGACCAACGTCTCTGACGTAGTAATGTGATTACATTTTTAAAGAAAGTTAAAACCTAGCGTTTGTATTCGTGTTTTTAACAGTTTGTTTACCGTTTTACTTTGCCATTTGGCCGTATTGTGACTTTTAAACCAGTTATGTATAAGAGCATTTGTTTTTAAGTGCTTTAAACAGTGGTTTATTAAGTAAGTTCCGTTTATGCGGCGATTAACATTTTAAGCCAAATAACACTAAATATTATTATGTTCTTAGATTAACAGTAATATTATTCTAAAAAGTTATTTTCTCTATATTCCTCCTCATATTTAAAAAATGACCAAAATTCACAAACATTGCAAGCTTTCTTAGGACCTAAATTTAAATATTGCGCCGAAAAAAGTCGAATTGCTACGTCATGCGCAAAGCGAACCAATTTGGAATCGCTATTGATCCTACCTTCTTGTAATCTTTGTATCATGGTGGAGGACTAAAAAAGGAAATAAGTTTAAAAAGTTTTGATGCCAAACGCGATTAACTGAGTTATGCCAAAAATGCCAAAAATTCAAAAAGGCTTTTATTTATAAACATATAAATTAAATTTCTACATATTTGGGTTTCTTGTTTCCTACACTGGTTCGTACGAGTGGTCCAAAGACTTCTTCGACAAGAATTATTGTTTTAATAAAATGTACCAAACTTCACGACCTCGAAAACAGTGTAGTTAAGTTAAAACTAGTTATAACGAACACTGAATGCCAAACACCTAGTCCTGAATTACACTGATGATGCAAAACGGTTTTTTGACAAAAAAGGTAAAACTATACTTTGGCCATCACTATAAATTGATAATGAATACCTAGTAAGTAACTCCGGTTACTGTAGTTTTAAACCAATAAAATACATTTTTATTGTGGTAACTAATTGATGCAGAGCATCGATTTAAATTAAACAAAGGCTTTGCAATTTTTGGGACCTACAAAGCTTTATTATCCAGGTCTTTCACCGACAAAGCCCAAGCATATGATGCGACATAGTATATACGACTGAAAAGGGGGGAGCTGGTAATATGATCTCGGAAGACTTTCAACGCCAATAATCAGAAAAAGAAATAAAAAGAGCACAATTGATATTTATTAGTTAATTTATTTTTAACCTTTCACGAACCGTTCCTGAACGGGGTAATTGTCTTGAAAGTGGGAGCAACTCCGATTTTCACCAAATTTGATATGTGGGTTTTTTTTTGGGCGCTGATCACAAATCTATAATAATTTTTGGTCGAAAACGTTTCCTTTTTGAAATAACCTCATTTTCAATATATTTTCTCTGCTTTTTGCACCAAATTTTTAAAAGAATACTTAATTGGTCCATAATATTCTATAAACACCATTTAAATCCCGTTTTTATTTATTTTACACCTTTTTCCATTAAATGAAAAATATGTTACTCCTAAACGCCGCCACCATGCATACACCAACTGGACAGGCCCCGAACTTTCCACTTTGTTCGTTCTTTTATCTCTAGAGTTTCTAAAATATGGAACCAGCTGCCCGCGGAGGTTTTCCTTCCAGCCCCTCCCTCAAATCTTCAAGTATAAAGTCCCGTGTCAACAAACTTCCTTCTTACCGTGCTTAAAATTCCCACGATACGTTAGTATTTAGGCTATTAGCCTTCATGGATTGTACAAAAACAAAAAAAGGAGGGAAAATATGAAAATAGGGTTAGTTTGAAGTTGATTTTTGATGATGAATATCTCACAACCAAAACGTTCCCAGCTAAAAATTATTTTAGATTCGTGGTCAGCGCTCCAAAACAAAAACCGTATTTCCAATTTGGTCAAAATTGCAGTAGCTTCCACTTTCGAAACAATTACCCCAAACGGTTTTGCAGAATATTTTTAATGTTAAAGCAACACAATTAATGTATTTCTTTTATGCTTTCGAACCGCCCGAAACGTTCTTGAACTATCAGAAAAGTCGAAAATACAAAAGACTGCAATTAAACGGAACACTTTTGGTCGTTCCGATCGGTTCTATATCCTAAATGGAGTATTTCTTTTAACTTGCAGAACCACTCTTCAGAATGGATCAAAACAGTTTTAAAAGGAACACCAAAAAACTGTGGGATTGGCTCGTTGACATGACATTTATAAAATTTGACAGATTTGTTGTTCTTGGTTTAGTTTTTGTTTTAGTCATCCGTGGTTTATAATAATTTTTTCGGGTTAATTAACCACAAAGAATTATTACGAATATTTTTCAAATATAACAAAGTATATTTACTATATGCCCTTTGGAATAGGTCATTGGTGTCAGAACACTTCGTGCACCACCTTCGATGATGGTGCTTGAGAGGCAAGGGGAGAGGTAATAGAACGGTTCTGCAGAACATATCCATTATAAAAGGAATACTTACGGTGTTGTTCCAGGCGGTTTTAAAGTATAAAAGGAATACCTCATGCCTAGTTTCCATGTAAGGTAAAATATTGCGGAACTCAGGAAGTCCGGAATCACGTGACTACAATATCAAAATTTCTTTGGCTTTTGGCAGCCATGTTGAAAGTGACAGATCCGAAAATAAGTTGTAAACTTTTAACTTTTTCTACGGAATCCGCCTATTTTCTTGTTATTTTTTTGTGATCATCAGGTATTTTTGTTAATATTATTAGTTTCATAGATAGCGTAATTCACATTTATGATTTAAAGTTATGCTTTTGCCTCTGGAAATAGACGACTTTTCGAAAATTGCGCCAATCCACAGTTCCAAATGTTCGCAATCTTTGTCCACATGAGGACCAGACATAGGAGAAACATAGGGTTTGTTCAAGGTACATAGAGAGGACTTTGTTATGACAGTAAACAGCTGATAGATGTGCCAATATTGCGGTCTTTTTTAACAAATTTAAAATATAGTTTATACAATTGTTAAAGTCGTTTTAATCCATCCACTATTCACTCATAAATATAAACACGATTAACCCGATATTTACCAAACACTAAAGAAATAACGACATTTTTTAAAAAAGGATCCCCTTGACGTCACATCTATCAGCTGTCGAATGAAAGTTGGTCTACCTTCTCTCTAAGCATCTTGGGGTATGTTGTCGTTCCGGACGGTTCTAGATCGTAATAAAACTAAAAATTATGTAAAATTAAAAAATGATGGTAACTAAAATATTGGCATTTTCAAAAATTGATCTTGGGCTAACCCCAAGGTGCTTAGGGACGATTTTATAAAGTTGGGATATTTCTAACTCTGAAGTTAACCTGGGACTAACCTAGAAATGTGTGCGTTTTATAACTTTGAGTACCGCGGATCTAAAGTTATTTTTAATCCTGGGAAAGGGAGAGGTTAATCTCAGATTTGAAGTAACAAAATATTGTAGGGATTAGACGTTGGAAGGGAGCTCACACTGGGCTCTCACGTGGATTCGTGCATGGAGGATGTAGAAGACGTTCTGGTGCCCCGAGGAAGATAGGAAACTCACTGCTAAATTGAAAAGGCATCTTTTTTCTGGAGCTAGGCACTGTGAGTGAAGATTCCTATAACCTGATGTTTTTCGTCTTGGCGTGCTGCACGAGGTGTTCTTCAATGGCGGAGAATGGAGGCGGGCGCTGCGAGTGACGTCAGTACTGAAAGAAACCGGTTATGCGCGATACCAGCAGCAGCTCTTGGGAAGATGGCCGCAATTTATGCATTTCATAGCTTTCTTATTGACATGTGCTAGGAACTTCTGGGAGCTACAAAGCTCGACTATCCAGAGGTTCCAACGACAAAGAATCCTGGAAAACTTATAAGCGACATCGCTTATATGATCGGAAGGGAGAGAGCTGGCAATTGACTTGCATCAACGCCAAAAACAAATCAGTATCCAGTATCCAGTAGGGAAAAAACGTAAAAGATAATAAAAATATAAGTATTTAAATATATAATGGATTTTTTTATATTTATATTTCGATGAGGATGTAATAAATATAATTAAAGCACCACAAAATCCAAGAGTATTTAAACAAAGAATTAGTGATATGGAAGAATTGTTCGATGGCGCTTTTATTGATCGTTTCGAAACAATCTGTAGAAAAAATACTGCAACTCATAAGTGATAATAAAGAGCACTCTAAAAATAGGTAATTTTATGAACTCTTGAATACAATTAATGCAAAATGTTGCTATATAGAACACGCGGACTGTACATACCTATATAATATTTGTACTGTATTTGTATATGCTCTACAGTATAACTTTCTATTTTTAGTAATCATGCCTTAAGCCCACTGACACAAATATTACTGACTTTGAGGTTTTACGCAACAAGTAGTTTTGAGATAGTGATTGGAGATTTTGCAGGAGTAAGTAATTATACAGTGTGTCAAACAATAAAGCGAGTTTCACATGAAATAGCCAGTTTAGCTCCCATATGAAACTTGCTTTATTGTTTAACACACTCTACTATCACTTACCCCTGTAAAATATCTAATCAGTATCCCAAAACTACTTGTTGCACCTCAAATTGTTGCGTAAAACCTCAATAATATTTGTATCAAGGGGATTAGGGCATGAATATATAAAATAGCCAGTTTAGATCCCATCTGTCGGGTGTTGGCCTAGTGTGTTAAAGCGTCGGATCGTTGAGCGCACAACCGACGTGAGGTGGGTTAGAATCCTGCCGGCCGCCGAGGTCAGAAATTTAGTGGTTAGCTCAACAAGACGGACAAGGTACAAAATGTATCGACGACACTTTGCCGTGTCCTGCGCAACCATAGACATGCGGACCCCACTCAGTTGGTAAAAATGTAACAAAATCCAGTAGATATAAACATGAATTTGTGGAAAAGTTTTTTTAAGGTTATTGCGCAGTTCTTCCTCTTCTTCGAACTGATTTTGCAGACGATAACCGTAAAAGAAGAAGATATTTCTTTTTTAGACCATGAGTTTACTCCAGAGTTAATTCCGTTATTTTTACCCCAGCTTTATAAAACCGACCCTTGAGGAAGGTCTGATTAAACAGAAGAGTCAAAATTAGCTGCTTAGTTTCTTGGGTTTTATGATTTATCTTGTGTTTATTACAAGTGGAAAAAGTATAAAAAACAATAAATTAATATTTATTGATTATTTACAGCCCCAAAAATTGTGAAAATCTTTTAAAATAACTACACGACCAAACAAAGCAAAAGGGTTATGTTTTGTTTTGACACGAAGCCGATAAATGAAGCCCAAATGTATCATTTATGTGTTCAGAAAATAACAAAAATCCCAGTGAATCCTAAAAACAGCTGATTGGATCTACCTAACCTATCGGATTAATATTTAAAAATGCCTAGAAAAGGTGGTCCAACTTTGATATGACAGTAAAGAGTTGATTTATATATAACGTCATTGTATCCTTTTTTAAATAATTTAAAACTTGAAATATAGCTTATACAATAAACCCTATATATTCACAAATATAAACACGATTAACACAACATTTACAAAACACTAAAGAAATAACTATATTTTTTTAAAAAAGGTACCTTCCACGTCACATTTATGAACTGTCAAATGACAGTTGGGCCACCTCTCTAAGCACCTTGGGTTAACCCGATCCATGAAAACCAGTTCAAAAAACGATCGGATTATCTCTACCTGTGTTCATGAATGCATCGGATCCTTAACTCGGGTTGGATATCCTGCTGACCCAGCTGCCAGCTAGGGTTAGTTGGGTTAAACAGAATTGTCAAAATTAGCTATTTTGTTTATTTATATTTTAATAAATAATGCCGTGTTTATTACAAAAGAAAAAGTGGTAATTATTTATTTATCGGACACCACGCCGATTTTAATGATTTTTGGCAGACGGGGGATTTTTGGGCCGCTGACTACGAATCTGTAGGAATTTTTAGTCGGCAACGTTTTTTTTTGAAGATATTCATCATCAGACTTGATAACTAAAACTAACCTGGATTCACTATTTCCCCCTTCTTTTACAAACAATTCTTTATTGAAAGCTAAATTGGTACTCAATATTTGATTTCCATTTTTAAAAAACCCATCTTTTTATTTATTTTACCCGTTTTTTCCATAAAATTGAAAATTTTTATTTTTAATCATTTCAATTGATTTGATCGATTGAAAGTAAAGCTTTACAATTCCATTGAAAAAATGGGTAAAACAAATGGAAAAATGGGTTTTTAGGGAGTAAAAATGAAATTTTAAGTGCAAATTCAGCTTTAGATCAAGAATTATTTGCAAAAAGAAGGAGGGAAATAGTGAATTCAGGTTAGTTTTGGTTATCAAGTCTGATGAAGAATATGTCAAAAACGAAATGTTGACGACTAAAAATTTTTTCAAATTCGAAAAAGTGGCAATCGGAATGTAGCAAATTGGGATGGCGCCACAGTAGCCAGTAGAGAGATTTTGGTATTTCTTTCCTTTTTTATTTTGTATCTATCTGTCCTTTTTCATTTTGTATCTCACTCTAATAATTCATGCTCATTGGTTAAAAAATCTCCTCTGGCTACTGTGGCGCCACCTTAAGTTGCACCCAGAGAAATGGGAGCTCCCATTTCTCTGGTTGCCCTCGACGGACACTTTTTAAAACATTCAGATGGTTATCCTCCCCTCCACCATCCATAATTTTAAATCATTTAACCGCATGACCAAGAACAAAGCAAGTGAATCTTGAAAACACCTGATTGGAAAGTGCGTTTAGACTTGAGCACGCACGAACTGATCCACCGCGAATGAGCGTGCGTTCGCGCTCGCAGTTTTGTTTAGATTTACGATCATCCACGGACGAATGCCCTATTCGCAGTGATCCATTTGTGCGCAATGATGGTGGACGAGGAAATTGCGGCTGCTGCGTTTATTGTAATTTATAAACTAATTAAACAAAAAGAAACCAAGAAACGTCGAAGGCGTCGCTGGTGGAAAACGCAGTTGTTTCGTGATCGAAGTGATGTTCTAAGTGATCTAACTTCTGAAATTGGATGTGACCAATTTAGAAACTTTACACGGATGACAAGTGCTGACTTTGAATACTTACTGAGGTTGGTAGCACCAAAAATTGCTAAAAAGGATACGCAGTTACGAGAAGCAATATCACCACGAGAACGTCTGGCGATAACTTTACGTTTTTTGGCGACCGGAGATTCCTTTGGCAGTCTGCAGTACCTGTTTAAAGTATCCAAAGCATCAATCAGTAACATTATTCCAGAAGTATGCCTGGCCATTACGGAGGTACTTTGGGATTACATAAAGGTAATTAAAACTTTTAGAAATATTTATTATACTTTTTATTGACATAGTACCTTCGTAAACAAATAAAGAGGTATTCGTTCTATAAGTTTTCTTCTGTAAACTGAGTTAAGTAGTGGCTTACAGCCGAATCGATCGATGATGGGTTATCATAATAAGAAGTGACTGTAGATGCGTTAGAAGTTTGGTCAGTGAGAGGAGATGGAGCTGGTGTGCTTGTGGTTAGAATGGTGTATTGCGGAGATGGAGCTGGTGTGTTTGTGGTTAGAATGGTGTATTGCGGAGATGGAGCTGGTGTGTTTGTGGTTAGAGTGGTGTATTGCGGAGATGGAGCTGGTGTGCTAGAAGTTGTGAAAGTGTGATGTGGATGTTGTCGAATGGTAGGCAATGTGGCAACAGGATATGTTGGTAAGGCATCAGTTACAGTGGAAGGACGATCGAAATAACCCATATCAGCTTTGAATAGCACATTGTTAATCTCGTGTTCTACTAATGCTCGTGTTCTGCTGGAATAACTCATAAGTTTTTGGCCAATGTGCTGACAATAACCAGAATATTTGTTTTCACTTCCGCTGCGTTTAGAACCGGATTCCAAGATCTGAAACGCTTTTTGTATTCTTGGGTCCTCTGTTTGCTGCTTTCGCTTCTTTTGTTTGTTTACCAAGTTTGGTTGCGAAGCAGTAGTGGACTGCGAGGAAAAGCTTTGAGTAGATGGAACCGGACTCATGTCTCTCCTCTCATCCTCCAATTCCGACTGCAGCGACTCTTCTTGACTTTCCTCTAAAAACTCTTGGTCTGATCCTGCTTCGTCCTAAAAAAATTCAGGTGTTACAAGTAGTTTATACTAAATTATATTACTATAATACTATATTATTATAAGCTAATAATATAAATAATTAGAAAGATGTTTTTCGTCTTGTTTCAGATGCCAAAAACCCCAGAAGAATGGATGCTGGTATCGGAGCAATTTCACCAGATGTGGAATTTTCCAAACTGTCTGGGAGCCATGGACGGTAAACATGTCGTACTGCAAGCCCCTATTAAGAGCGGAAGCGAATTTTATAACTACAAGTCATCACATAGTATCGTAATGTTTGCATTGGTAGATGCCAATTACAACATAATCTTTCTTGATGCTGGTACTCAAGGGCGAATCTCGGATGGGGGAGTTTTCAAGAAAACAGAGCTGCATCAACATCTTGTGAGAAAAACCTTAGGAGTACCACCTCCGAAGGCTTTGCCGGGTAGACACACCGAAGTTCCGTATGTCATTGTTGCAGATGAAGCATTCCCTCTAGAGGAAAATATATTGAAGCCGTATTCAGGAGTTCACCCTGGAGGATCGACAAAGAGAATTTTCAACTATCGGCTTAGCAGGGCACGCAGAATAGTTGAAAACGTTTTTGGAATTATGTCAGCAGTCTTTAGAGTATTGCGTAAGCCTTTGTTGTTAGAACCGGAAAAGGCACAGATCGTGATTATGGCAATTGCCTACCTTCACAATTTTTTGCGGCGCCATACTTCAAGCAATACCTACACTCCCCAGAATTTTTTGGACACTGAAAATAATGGGGCATTAGTGGAAGGCCAATGGCGTCGAGAGATAGCCACAAATAGTAAAAGTTCGATGCTGCCAATGACAGTTTTACCTCGAAGATCTACACGTACAGCACAAACCATTCGTGACGAGTTTGCAGACTATTTTGTCACCACCGGGGCTCTTGCTTGGCAAGATACATATGCATAACTACTGCAGAGGTGTACAGGGTCGTTTTTAAAATGCCTATGCGCTCGTACAAATTTACCGGGTGTCAATTAAGTCCGGGACGGCTGAATATTTCGCAAACGCACCTTTTAAACAAAAAGTTACCCAAACGCGAAATATTCAACCGTCCCGGGACTTAATTGACACCCGCTATATTTGCTACACGTAGATTTTTACCTTTTTGTAAAAATGTATAAATATACCTATAATATGCATAACTATTTCTGAATTACTTACATTTTCGGTGTTTAATCCTCTCCTTGGTTCATCCCTATCCATTAAGAACTGCATGCTGTCAAACGCGAACCATTTCGATTTGTAAATATCCTTTGCACCTGACCACAAAAATAAACAATTAAATACATTCAGCAATACGATTTTTGTGTTTAATTTACCCTTTCCTGTTCCTCTGCTGCTCCTTATTTTGGATTTCTCACGTCGGAACGAGCCCAGTAAACTTTTCATTTTTTTTGCGCTTCTTCAACACAAAGCTGTGGCAGATTCACATTCCGAACAAGACTTTCCCAAGCGTCATTTTTTTTAAATTTTTGAATAATATTCCGGGTGCTTCACATTCCAAAGTATTTCAAATTTTCTATATTCTTCAATTAATACAAGGGCAGTATCGTTATTCCACTCCATATTTGCTAAAACACGAGGCGCACACTCACCACCCCGCGAAACTCGTTCAGACTGAGCGTTCGCCGGCACATTAATTCCTTTGAGCACGGTCCCGAGACCGACAGCCGGCGGATCGCGTGTGTAGGTACTCGCGCACGGCAACGTACAAGCTGAGTATGCGCGCACAACAGTTTATACTTGAGCATTCGCGGTGGATCAGTTCGTGCGTGCTCAAGTCTAAACGCCAATTTTTGATAGTGCCTTATATTGGCATCATGTCTGTCAAAATCAATTCTTGTTTTGGTTAGTTTGACATTTGACTACTTGACAAACGATCTCAATAATTGCAAATCTCAAGCAACAATTTTTTTCTTCCTAATCGTTACAAAATAAATTAACTTATTATGAGGTTTTTTAAATAAAGACAATAATAATGGATTTATTAAAATAAAGAAAAAATGCTTTATGCTGCTTAAATAGTTAAGAAATTTAACATATACTTCTAGTGGGTGTGCGGTGTTCTATCGGATAATTTTCAATATCTTTATTATTGTGAATATACACTAGATAAGATAATATGTTTCGTACCCAGATAATACTTAATAGGCTAATATTTAAATAATCGGTTTGGCAACACAAGAAATGTGTGAAAAATCAACAAATTCTTTAGTTAAAAAATTGGGACTTGTTAAAATAATTTAAGAAATTAATTTTTTAAAATGGGTAATAAAACAAGTTGTTGCTCCTACTCCAGCCCTCAGACTAGCCACCGGGTAATTATTCCCATTGAGGATACCTTACATGAAGGAGAAGTTAGTGTTTCAAATTTACAACACATAAGCGAACGAGAAGGAGATGATGGGGAGGCAGATCCTTCACAGGATCCCATGGCTAAAACAATATTTATAGAAAGATCCAAAACTGCAATTGAGAATGGTATGATAAGAAGAAGGAGCCAACATCAAATAGCAGATCTTAGATCTTTAAAGAAAAGCAGTTCTTGTTCCACAATTTATTTAGATGATAGTACAGTTTCTCAGCCTAACTTAAAAAATACTGTAAAGTGTGTTGCATTAGCTATATATTATCATATAAAAAACCGTGACTCTCAAAGGGAAATAGATATCTTTGATGAAAAGCTGCATCCTCTAACTAGAGATGGAGTAAGTGATGAATATGATAAACATAATCCAGAACATAGACAAATTTATAAATTTGTCAGGACTTTATTTAATGCAGCTCAGTTGACTGCAGAATGTGCCATTATTACTTTAGTGTATCTAGAAAGACTTCTAACTTATGCAGAATTGGACATTCAACCCTCAAATTGGAAAAGAATAGTTCTAGGTCAGTATAGTTTTACTTGAAGTAGGTATTTATTTATTTAACAAAGTAAATTTAACCATCCTCTGCATAAACTTTCCTATTACCTACTTTAGTTTTTTGTTGTTTATTCAATAAATAACATTTTGGTTTAATGTAAATAGGTCATATTTCTAAATGCAGTATTTTGAAGCAAATCCAACAATGTAACCCTTTACTTATTTTTTATTACACTTGCTGTGAAAGCAACTGCTTTTGTGCATTTAAAAGTTTAAAAACAAAAAGGTTGCTTGGTGTTTATGTATCTCCCAACATTTTTCTGCAGTCTTAATTTAAATTTTATGATATCTTTTTCTGGTTAAATGAGTCCACAGCCACACAGAGTTTCATGTGTTTAACCCCTTTTTAGTATGCTTGCTTTTCCAAATCTCTAGACTAAGGGGTTTGCTGTGGTATCTGAGAAAAAGCTATAACGAGAAGCAACATTAATGTCATCTCCTTTGAAGTTTCAGGGTCTAATTTTAATAACCTTGAATTTGACACTGTTAATGTAAACATAACTTATTTTCAAAAAAAAATAACTACTAAGCTATGAACAAACAGTCTCTGCACTGAGAAAACTAATGAAATTGTTCAGGGAAGTTGTTTAGTCCGAGGCTTAATGTACTTGAAAATTTGTTGAGTTTTTGTGCAGGGTTCACAAAGGCTTAAAAAACTTCATTAAAGAGTAAACTACCTTTATTATTCATGTAGGTAACATATTTTGAATAACACTTAACACTTTCTCTCTGTAATGTTTTATTTTTAAATGCATTCCAACCACATTTTGCGAAAGAAGGAATATTTTTATATTTTATTTAAGATGTAAACGGGTGTTCTTAATTAAATATCTCTATCACAAAGCTGGAAGAATCTTTGCCGGTATACTACCTTGGGCTAAATATAGCAACTCTTTGTTCTAGGGTCAACATTTTCCTATAATTCAAATTATTTTTACTATTTTTAATTTATTTCATTTTACTTCATATATAAAACAAGGTTTTATTTATTAAATTTAATTTTACATTACAGGCAGTGCGCAAATAGTACAAAACATATTTAAAACCCTAAAACTAACTAAATTTCTTAATTACTGATCATAATCTGTTCAACTATTACTAGATATTTTAATTGTGATGTCTGTTAATGATTTTATCACCACCTGTATTTTTGTTTTAAATTTAAACTATTTTTTTATTTATTCTGTAGTGACGTTTCTTTGTCGTTGTAACAATGATTTGTGGAAATAAAGGATATTATTATTATTATTATTCTTTAAAAGATACTTCAGAGAGAATTCATACTGGTAGGACGCTCCTGCTTTTTGTGAACTTGTGCGGTATATTTAAGAGTTTTTAATTTAAATATAAAATGTTATAAAAATTTAAAGTGATAAGATCACAATTTAATATGAGTACCGATAGTGGCGGTTCATCAAGTAATAAAGAACAAAAAAAAATTATTAGACATTATTCCATTGGATCCATTTCTAGTAAAGAAATAAACAAAATTATTGGTATCGATGTTGTAAAAAAACACCAGGAGATAAAAACCTATATTTATAAGAATAAATCCAAGAAAGGTAAACAACAAATACCAGGACTGGTCAATAATTCAGAGGTATCTGGTAAAATAAATTCTTCTACAATTGATAATTCAGAAGACGTCTTTAAACCCAGAAGTAAGGTTTCAAGGACTCCAACAAAAACAGAAGTCACTGATTTCCAAAATGAAGTATTAAATAAACAGATAGAAACAGCTGATACTGCCTTACAAAATGATGTTATTGGTACTCCAAATCAAAAACGTCTTAGATCGAACTCAACACCTGGTTCTTTGGAGCGCGCAAAAATTAGACGAAAAATAAACGAAAATGGTGACAAAACGCAAAATAAATAAAGAAATAAATAATACCAGTGCTGACATTATATTAGAAAATATATTAAGTGGATTGGATATCGTACAGAAAACCACGTCCAAAGCGAGTACAGAAAATATCATTATACCATTACAAGAGAAGATCAATATACAGTAAACACCGCCATATTTGATATCTGTAAAAATATAATATCTTTAGCCTATAAAATAGGACAAGTGGAAAAAGAAAACAGTGAACTTAAAAGTCTTGTCAAAAGTAATCCTCAACATGACCAAAGAAACACTGCACAACTCATACCTATGGATGATAATCTAACTGATATCACAGACAGTATAAAGACATATAGTATGGCAGCTAGAGAACCACAACAAAATAAAAATCAACCAAAAACCTGGACAACACCGCCACAAACAAAGGCCAAATTAGAAACAGTGATTCGACTAAAAGACCAACAGGATCCGAGACAAGTTCTGAATGAAATTAAGAAAACTGTAAAAAATAACATCTGTGGGGATTTCAAAAGAGTAACTCAATTAAAGAATGGTGTTTTAATAGAGTGCCAGGATATAGCTCAACAAAAGAAATTAAAAGAGAACTTAACCGAAGAATTTCAAGTAAAAGATCTACAGCCTACAGAACCAATGCTCATGATAACAGGCATTTTAAAGGGCTATAGCTCAGAGAGCTTTCTTGATGAGTTTATTGCTGAAAATCCAGACTTAACACACTACTTTGGACAAGACGTTAAAAATCATATTAAAGTTATAACTAAAAAGAGTGCAGAAATAGACAAAAAGAAAATTGGATACTACAAACAAACCCACAAATATTTAAATGGATTTTAAGAAACAAACATCTGTCTTTTGATTTGACAACAGTTTACTCCCAAGAATATGTCAATGTAGCTATGTGTTATAAATGTTGCAACTTTGGACATGTAGCAAAATATTGCCAAGGTACTGAATGCTGCCATAAATGTGGAGGTCCTCATAATAGCCAAAGCTGTCCTGAAGAAAACCTTGACTGCCCTAACTGTAAAAAACTCAACTTGCCAAATAGGAGTCATTCGGCACGAAACCAGACCTGCCCAGTTTATCAAAAGCGCATTGAGAGACTTCGACAGTCCACGAACTATACCACTGACAATAATTTTTTATAAGTAATTTATCCAGCACAGTGACAAGTTTGTGCACTGACAATGGTGTTTCTGTTCGGGCTGCTGCACCAGAATCACCTAACATAAATGTTGTATTGTCTATAGTATACCAAAATGTACGGGGATTAAATACTAAAACAAATGATTTTTTTATCACAGTTTCTCTCACAGATAGTGAATATGATGTGGTAGCATTGACGGAAACATGGTTGTCTAGTCACGTTTATGACAGTGAAATATTTCCAAGTAACTTTTTAGTCTTTAGAAATAGAAATAGGAATGAAAACTTACGAGGTGGTGGAGTTCTTCTTGCAGTGAAAAATGTGTATAAGTGTTGTTTGGTAAATCTAAATTTGATTAACCCCGAGTTTGATATACTTGTGGTTAAGGTTTATACTAGTAGTAATAGTTTTTTATATATAATAGTTACCTATATTACACCAAATTGTTCTGTAACAGACAAAGAAGAGTTCTATGCACATCTCGAAAGATTAGAATATCTTTATGACAATAATTATATAATATTGGGAGACTTCAACATTACACACCTAAGTAAGTACTATTCTGAACAAGATTTTAGAGATAATGATGTAGAGCTTTTCTTGAATTTGTTAAATTTTTATGATTGTAACCAATATAATCAAGTCCTTAATAATAATAATAGAATATTAGATGTGGTAATTTCTAACTTGGTATGTGCTGTTGAAAAAAGTACTTTTAGTTTTGTTGAGGATTTACATCACCCAACTCTGTGGGTGGATATATATTTAAAACAACCTAAGTGTAAAACCTTGAAAAGTGATTGTGAGTCTAATTTAAGAAAAGCTAATTTTAATGCTATGATTCAAATGTTTCAAAATGTTGCTTGGGAAGAGCTGGAGTCATTTACCGATGTTAATGCTGCTGTCCAATGTTTCTATGATAGAATTTATAAAATATTTTCAGTTTGTGTTCCAAAGGTTAAAAAATCAAAACAGTACCCTCCATGGTTTAACAGGCAAATTATTGCAGATATTAAAAGTAAGGATAAGTTAAGACTAAAAAGTAGAAAAACAGGAAATACCAATTTGAAACAGCAGTTTATAAATTTATGGTCAAAAATAAAACAAGACATTAAGGAAGCCTTTAATTCTTATATAACCAAAATGCAGCAAAACATTGGTCAGGACTCCAGGGTTTTCTGGCAATATTTAAAAAATAAGAAGGATTTGGGTTCTATTCCTAACAAAATGCATTTGAATGGTAGTGAATACAAAAATGGTAAAGCTATTGTTGATGCTTTTGCTGATTATTTTGGTTCAGTCTATGAAAATGTGGACAACTTGCAGGATATTAATATTTTGGATAATTGCGAATCACTCGAGGTGGTGTGTATTTCAAATGTTGACTATGAGGATGTATGTGATGCAATTAAATACCTAAAAGTTAATAAAGCTATAGGCCCTGATAATATTCCATCATACATTTTTAAAGGTTTAGTTGGCTTTCTAGCAAATCCACTAAAAGTTTTATACAATCTGGCTCTTAAAACATGCACTTTTCCAGATTTGTGGAAGGAAGTAAAAATTTGTCCTGTTTTCAAGAATGGCGATAGAACAGATATTCAAAACCACAGACCTATCACAATATTATCTGCCCCAGCTAAAATATTTGAAACCATAATTTATAAAAATATTTACAAATCAGTTTTTAGAAGAGTCACTTTATTCCAACATGGATTTTTTGATAATAGATCAACTATCAGTAACTTAATTAATATTACTCAATATATATCAGAAAATCTAGACAATAGATTTCAAGTTGATGTTATATACACAGATTTTGCTAAGGCATTTGATAAAGTATCCCATACTATCCTCCTAGATAAACTACAAAATGAATGGGGCTTTCATCCCAAATTGGTAAAATTCTTTTCCTCATATCTGGAAAATAGGCAACAGAGAGTGGTAATTAAAGGGCATCACTCCAAATATTTTACGGCTACCTCAGGTGTCCCTCAGGGCTCCAACTTGGGCCCACTGTTGTTTCTGTTATTTATTAATAGCATAGTTAAAGATATATCAAATTGTGGTGTCTTACTATTCGCTGACGACCTTAAATTATATCAAAAATTAGGAATATTAACGATTGTCTAATAGTTCAACAAAACTTAGATAAATTAGTAGAATGGTCAAATAAAAACGGTCTAAAATTTAATATAAATAAGTGTCATGCATTAAGTTTTCATAGGAAAAGACACCCATTAATTTTGAGTACAAAATGAATGGATTAGCTTTGGCATGTGTTGAGAGTGTGAGGGATCTTGGAGTGACCTTTGATTCAGGGCTATCATTTAAGCTACATATTTGTAATATTACTAACAAAGCTTTACAAATGTATGGGTTTATCGTCAGAAATTGTAGACCCTTTAGGAATATTGCTTGTATAAGAAAATTATATATTGCATATGTGAGAAGTATATTGGAATATGCTTCAATCATATGGAGTCCACAATACGAAATTCATAAATATAGTATTGAAAGAGTACAAAATAAATTTC
This sequence comes from Listronotus bonariensis, assembly GCA_014170235.1. Classification (NCBI taxonomy): domain Eukaryota; kingdom Metazoa; phylum Arthropoda; class Insecta; order Coleoptera; family Curculionidae; genus Listronotus; species Listronotus bonariensis. The sequence continues at coordinate 51,165 of JACEGR010001945.1, read as the reverse complement.
TCAGGTACCTTTATTATAAAGAAGCTGGAATTAATGATTTTGGCAGATCTAAGGGAGAGTTAGCTCAATACTATAAGTTACCAAATTTGGAGACTCGCAGAACGTTAGCCTCTGCTGTATATTTGTATAAATTATTACATAACAGTATTGATGATCCTCTTTTTCTATCTCAAATAAATTTTTATGTACCTCGTTACCGAACAAGGGATCCAATAACATTTTACCTAAAGAATGCCAGAACCAATAACTTCAGTAATTCTCCAGTTAATGTAATGTGTAGGAAATTAAATGAAATTCAAGCTGAGTGTGATGTATTTAATGTTAGTTTAAATCAACTTAAGAAAATAATATTAGAATAAGTTTATCTGTACTCATGTTAAGTTGTCTTTTTCCCTACTCTGTAATAGGGTTTTAAACCTGTAGAGTCTGTAATAAATTAAATAAATAAAATAAATAAATAAATAAAAGATCCAACACGACGTATCCCATGGCTCCGACCCCATAGGGCGTCGTGCGGAAGGCCATCCATATCGAAGATCACTCCTCGCGTCCGCTCGGTCAGTGATCTTCGGCCAAATTCATTTGCCTCAGTAGACGAAGGGATCCAAGGACAACAGATTTCTGCATCTTCATCACCAGTTGATCGGGTGTATTTTCACATGCTGGAATGTACCTCATTTCCCTTAATATGTTATTCTTCATGCCTCCCAAGAGGCCAATTATCAGGACAACCAATCGCACGGTATACTCCGGATAGAGCCTCCGAAGTTCGCCAAGAAGATCTTGATATTTGGCTCGTTTCTCCCGTTCTTTTATATCGATGTTAGTTTCCGCTGGGGCGGAAAACTCTATTACATACATGGTGTGGTTTGTCTTATCAAGGAGAACGATGTCGGGTTTATTCGCTTGAATTTGATGCGTTGTTGGGAACGCGTAGTTCCAGTATATGCGACAGTTGTCATTTTCCACTACTGCCTCAATGTCTCCGGGAGCAAACGGCAGTATTGCTGTTTCATCGATGCCATAGTAATGCCTCAAGTGATAGTAAAGTACCCGAAGAGCGTCATTATGCCGATGGATGTAGCTATTGACAGCATGCACTGGACAAGCTGACAATAAATGCATAAGGGTTTCGGGTTGCTGTCGACAGGCTCGACATGCGGTGTCAAGAACGTTGGAAAATTGGCTTCGGTACACCAATGTGTTTATCACCCCATCTTGGCATGCTTGTTAGAATCCTTCGGTCTCAGACTTAAGCTCGGCGGATTTCAAAAACCCAAACGTAAGCTTTCAAGATAGATCGAGTCTATTGATGTTTCTGTAAAAGACTCCGTGCAGCGGCTTATTAATGTGATCTTCTAAGAGCATCCGTTGTTCGGCTCTTTTAACTGCAGCTGTTACAGCACTAGACTCCTGTCTTATAAGTGATTGGTCGTCATTAGAATCTATTTCAAATCTGAGACCGAATTTCTCCGCGGCTCGCTCGGCTGCCTTGAACAAAAATGCTCCAACATTAGCCATCTCATTTTCTTTTACTAACTGCAGCAGTGGATCCGTGCTTTTGGCAACCTGACAAGCTAGACTCAAAACCAAACGATTATGCATACACTCCAAGCTTAAAAGGCCGCGACCTCCCTGATGGCGTGAGAGGTAAATGCGGGAGACTGATGAGCGGGGATGGATGCTGCGGTGAAGATGCATCATTTTTCGTGTGCTAACGTCCAGTTCGCGCAACTCTTCTCGCGTCCACTTAACTACTCCAAACGAATAAAGCAATACAGGAACTGCTAGCATGTTAGTTGCAGCAACATTATTCAATCCTGATAATTCGGATTTCCATATTTTCCTTAAGCGTTGCCTGTAATTGCTTCTCAGCTAGGTCTTGACAGCTTTAACATCCTGAGTACGATTTTGGTCGATACCTAAATATCGATACGTTTCGTTATTTCTAAGCGGACGGAGAATCGCGCTGTCAGCAAGTTGATCAGCCTCTAAATCGTTACCATATCGGCCCTTCACCAGCCTAAGTTTTGCACATTTGTCAAGTCCGAACTCCATGCCAACATCTTTGGTATATTCGTGAACCACTTTAAGAGACTGTTGTAGATCTCGCTCACTAGTTGCATAGAGTTTCAGGTCATCCATATAAAACAGATGGGTTACCTTACGCTCCCTTCTTCCAGGTGGTCCACAGAAATACCCCCGAGTCTTCCGAAGAGACACGGATACGGGAAGCAGCGATATACAGAATAATAGAGGACTTAGTGAGTCGCGCTGAAATACGCCCCGTTTAAATGTTATGGGATCAGTAATGATTTTTTGTGCTCCAGATTTTATGGAGAATTTAGATTTCCAGAGCGGCATTAGCTGTTCGATGCAACGAATCAGGTTAGGAGGTACCTTGAGATCTTTAAGCAGATGCAATATTAATTCATGCGATGTTGTATCAAAAGCTTTTTTGTAATCAATCCATGCCATACTGAGGTTGCGTTTGTATTGGATTGAGTCTTGTGTGATGCATCTATCGATTAAGAGATTTTCCTTGCAACCATTGATTCCTCTTTTTCCTCCTCGCTGCTCCCCTATATCAGAGAGAATGGGATCTATTGCACTCAGTATTCTAGAATACAAAATTCTAGTAAAAGCCTTGTAGCTGGTATTAAGGCAAGTGATTGGTCTGTAGTACTTTGGCTGTGTTAGATCTCCCTTTTTGGTATTAATATAGTCCGGCCTTCTACAAACCATTCAGGAATTGGTGCCTGTCCATTAAGCCACGAATCAAATATTCTGGCCAAATGCGGATGGGTACTGGGGAATTTCTTCCACCAGAAGATATTAATGCCATCCGGACCCGGTGCAGAATAATTCCTTGCACCATCTAGGGCTCTTTTCACCTCCTCCGTCGTGATTGGTGGACTTTCGTGCTGGTTAAGTTCCTTGTCGGCACAATAGGCACTGAAGTTGTTTAAAGCAGGAGTGTCCCGTCGTAACGGCTTCCACAACATTGGCTTGTGGCGGATTTTCGACCGTTGGTGCTGGGTCTGCGAGAAAGCTAGAGGGTTTAGTCACAAATTTATTTGTATCTCTAAGCCCTTTAGCCTTTTTCTTTAAGCTGTTGTTAATAACACCCAACGATCGTATGCGGTCTAGGCAACGCTGCCTAATGACCTGAAGCGTGATTCTGTTAAATGTATGGTGTTTTTGGCGTAGCTTTAAAGCTATTTTTCTGATCTTTGCCGTAAAAGGTCTGTTGGCTGATTATAATCCATTACACTTTGAATGCGCGATGCCTCTTGCCGCGTTAGATCTATTTTTTGGCAATTTGCTGAATTCTGCGTTCGGTCTTCCGAAGTGCCTGGTAAAAGCTATCTGAGCGGTTGTTAGGAACAAGTTGCTTCGCAGCTTCATAAACAGCGTTGTTAAGTGCCAAAATATCCGTTTGTTCTGAAGGTAAGTCCCGAAGAGCGTTGTTTGCTTGTGCGATATCTTGGGATTTTATGTGAGACTTGATGTTGATGTTAGTAAGCCTCTCTGTTAGTTCGTTGTTGGCGTTTTCGGGGACAATCTCAATTACCATATTTTCCGCAGGCTGGTTTTGTTCCAGATCCTGATTATCCAGGTCCTGAGGTGGCTCCTGTTGTCTTGGTGTTCTGACATATCCAGATCGGTTAAGATAGGCTACATAGTCTCTCAAACGTTGTTGGGAGAGATGACTTAGTTCTGGGTGTTTAGCACACCATGTGGCGTGCATCCGTGCCATGTAGCCCCTAATGGTGGGTTCGCTGAGGGAATATGCATCCATCAGATCATCCTTAAGTTCGTCCGTCCACGTGAGGCGTCCATGTCCATTGCCAAGGTCGTTTAAGGGCGTCCGTCCAGTTGCTCCTCCAACCTGCCCTGCACCCCTATCCGAACGGGGTGGATTGTTGGGAGCTTGCTCATCATTGTTTATAGGGACAATGCGAGATATCCGCGACTCTGTGAGATGTCACCCCACAGAGCCGCGGCGGTTACCGGTATTACGTAGGCTACCGGACCGATTCAAGGCCTCTCGTAGGTTGCTGTTGGTACCCGCAACCCCTTCAAGCTCGCTGGCAGTACCGTCTTGCTTGGATTTTTCGTGTTCGGTAGCACCAAGGACAATGCTAGGCATTGTCCTGATGGCCAGACTTATTATTATTATTATTATTATTATTTATTATTATTACATAAATATAAAAACTTAAATAACACTGTATACAGAGTTGGGTCGAAAACTGAAATTTGGTATTCAAATACAGAATATTTTCGAATACCTACAAAAAAAAAGTATTTGAATACTCGGTATTCATGAGTACCACGATTGGGTATTCATGAATACTAAAGAGCAAAAGAAAAACTCCTTTCTCTTGAAAAAGCAACTCATTCTTATTTGTCTACGTTTTCTTGAACAAAAATGCAGTGGCGTACCTTGTTCTTGCTTAAAAACTAATCATTTCAAGCATACAAGACGTCTCCCAAATTTTTCAAAAATAACTTACTACTTTTTAAACTATTGACTTCACTTTTGGAATGGGGATACATGTACATACCATCTATGGTTTCCCAGATAGTCATGATTTAAACTGACATAATAAAATTTATTATACACATCCCTTTTGTCATTTGTGTAAAATGGAGATAAATACATATTAGTCTAACCTAATACATAGAAAACATAGTTTGCAATGTCACTTTTTATATGTTGTACCAAGTTACTAGTTTTTTTTTAAATAGCAAAATCCCTAGAGAAGTTAAAATAATAAATTTTGATATATTAAATACAAAATTGCTTACTTATTGGGACCATAGAAAAAAACAGATCAAGATTTAAAAAACATATTGAATTACTTTTTTTTTTAATTTGTAAAACTAACTTCCCAAACTGTTAGTTTGCAAATGATGATATATATGACTTATATCAAATTTTACTCCGTCGCGTCGTCGGCAAAACCACCGCGAACATGTTTTAACTCGCTTAAGATGCATAAAAGTTAACGTATTTTTCATAAAATAAGCAAACAGTATTTAAATTCAGGATTTGAATACCAGAATATAGGTATTTGAATATCAGTATTCGAATACCGGTATTCGAATACCAGTACTCGAATACAAAGTAACGTAATATTCATAAAATAAGCAAACAGTATTTTAATTCAGGATTTAAATACCAGAATATAGGTATTTGAATATTAGTATTCGAATACCAGAATATTCAAAAACGATATTCAGAATAAAGAATACCGAATACTGACCAAAAAAGTATTCCGTCGAATACTGAATACCAAACATAAATCTATTCAAATAGTATTCGAAAACCGCACAAATGTATTCTGAATAGTAAGTAAGTATCTTTATTCAGATCAAACCATAAGTTTTAACATTCGTCATTACAACAATATAAAAAATATAAAAATATACAAGATAAAAACAGTTTAACTCAAATTACATTAAAAAGTTATACAAAGACAACAGACACATTTTAGCCTATAGCCTATAGTTTAAAATTTTCTAAGTCTACATTACAATTCAGGTACTTTTCAATGCTATAAAAGCTCTTATCTATTAAGTAAGTCTTTATCACAGTTTTGTACTTATTTATACCTAACTCCCTAATCTCATGTGGCAGTTTATTATAAAAAGTAGGGGCATAATGCAGGGTGGCATTCCAAGATCTCCTCAGTCTTAGGAATTTAATACGTAAGTTGTTGCGCTCTCTTGTATTGTACTGGTGTACTTCTACAGATGGTTCGTATTTACTGATGTTCTGGTGTATGTATACGAGTGCCTCATATATATATTGGGATGGAATGGTGAGAATCCGAAACTGGCTAAAATAGGCCCATACATCCTCCCTATAGCCGATTACTGCCAAGACCCTGACTGCCCTTCGCTGCAAGCCAAAAATTCTAGACGCGTGAAGAGAATGGCCCCACGCCAGCAGACCATACACACAAACCGAGTGGACCAGTGCATGATATGCTAGCATGGACACATCCACCTCAACGGTCCTTGAAAGATTTCTCAGCACGTAAACCGCAGAGGCGACTCTGCTTGAGATGATATCAACATGCTTTTCAAATGTGAGTTTGGAGTCCAAGGTGACACCCAAAAATTTGACATGTTCAGAGTATGCAGTGGCATTATGCAACCTCAAAGAGAATAACACATTTTCAGTTTTAGTTTTATTTAGAGTGAGTTCATTTGCTGCAAACCATTCGGCCAAATCACCCATACATTGGTTAACCTTTCCATCCGCATCAGTAAACTCATCTGAACGCACAATGAAGCTTGTGTCGTCAGCATATAATGTCAGACTACCCTCCGTCAGGGAAGAGGATATATCGTTAATGTATATTAGAAACAGGAGTGGTCCCAAGATAGAGCCCTGAGGCACTCCGTGGTTCATATGTCTCTCCCCCGATGTTTCTCCCTGAAAGAAAGTCGACTGACGCCTATCTGAGAGATAACTCTCAATCAATTGGCAAGCGCAGTCCGACAAACCATAAAACTTCAACTTACTCACGAGGTTACTATGCGAAACACAGTCGAAGGCTTTGGACAGATCACAAAAAGCCGACCCCCACAAATTCACCCCTCTCAAAGCCCTCGACTATGCAATCGCACAGCCTCTCAAGTGCCATGATAGTAGATCTTCCCCTCCTAAAAACAAACTGCTCGTTAATAAATAAGCCCTCAGACTCAAAATACCCGCACAGTTGATCTCTCAGAAGGACCTCAAATATTTTAGAGAAAATCGGAATGAATGAGACAGGCCTATAATCATTAGGAGAGTCAGGATCACCCCCTTAAATATCGGCACTGTTTTGCTAAATTTAAAGGGCTGGGGATATACTCCAGCAGCTATGCAAGCATTAAACAATTTTGTTAATGGAATAATTAGGACATTTTTAAGATCACACACCAAGCTCACACTCAAACCATATATATCCCTGCTATGTTTCTTTTTTAGACTATTTATCGCTGCTCTGACTTTATTGTAACTGACACTGTGAAATAAAAAGTTTGGACGACCCATTCTACCCATTTCATGAGCCATCCGATCTAAGTCCGTTCTTACTGAAGGCAAAGTGGAGACAAGTCTCTCAGCAATACCTGCAAAATTCAAATCACTCGCACTAACCTCAGCCTTTACTCTTTTCTTGGTCCCCGTCCTATTACTATTAATTACTTCCCAAGCTGACCTTGCTGGATTATCAGAATTTTTTATATGTTCACCATATGCACGCTTTTTTGAATTTGAGATTGCGAATCTCTACTCACGCCTACGCTCCTTCAACTCATCCCGCAGAAAAGGACAGTCAGACTCCCGGCATTGCTCATTAAGGAGTTGGATTTCCTCCTTCATCGCCCTGAGTTCGGGACTAAACCAGTATATTGCATTTGTGTACCCTGTCTTGGGCTTTTTGTGGATTTCTGGAAATGCCACCCTGTAAAATCCCATAATCTTCTCTAAAAATATTACACATTTTGATATTATCATTTAGGAAAGCCCACTTTTCATCCTCTAACAAATTATACATATGAAATTTACTCTTATCCATTATGGGCCGATATACTATATCAGGGGAATCTATTTTTGCAGACTTTTCGAATACATTAACATTAAAACCAGATATTCAGAATACAGACTATTCGAATACTACCCAACTCTGACTGTATATCTACATAGCTTAAAATACGATAACAACAAAATACAAAACAAACATTTTTAAAAAACAATGATTAATAAAGTATTACAATGTTAAAATATTCTCTTTTTTTCCAAAATGTATTAGATAGGAATAGATCTATCATTTTAAAATAAGATACAATGGTCCCTGGGGAACGAAAAAAAACTCATTTCTTCTCCAGTTTTAGATGGGCAACTGCGGTAAGCACAATTATATCCTGTCTAGAAAATATATATATCAGGGTAGGTATACAAATCTCAAAAATTCTTCACAACTACACTCTTATACTAATTTTCAAAATTAGCACACTACACAACAACGGATTTTAACTCGATCAACACATCCAAAGCAACTCTTAACACATCAGCTCGCTAACTAAAGTAGAAAGCGGAAACAGCTGATATATTGGACGAAAACACAACTTGGTTCGCGCATGCTCTATAGAGAAACGATTTTGGCGGGAGGCGTAGCTGTCGCTTCTCGTTATTGCTTTTTCTCGGGTGGTATAGTGGTATTTAGTAATTTTTTGATTTATTTATTTATATGCTATCTATCTATTTTACTGTAAAACAGTTGGTAACCAAAATGGTGTAACCTGTATAATTATTAAAGTATTTACAGGGTGTTTTAAAACAAAGGCAAAAAACTTATGAGGCTAATTCTTTGTTAAAATAAAGGGGAGTCTGTTGTGAAAATGGTGGGTCAAAAGGAACCTTTAGGGATTTATCACGGTACAAATATGGGCAAAAAATAGGTTTTTATTAGTGTCCGACCGAAATTTCGGTTTCGGCGAGTTTCGGCCAAAAAATCAGTGGCAGTTTCGGTTTCGGCTGAAATTGGCCGATGCCGAAACTGATTTTGGAAGTTGTTGTGCGCTCGCCTAACTTTGTTTCTCGCGGCAACGCTATCTTGATTTAATAAAATTATAAAAATGATTAAAATGGGATGGTTTTCAAAAGCGTGGCCCTTTTTTTTGCTTTTTAAAATTTTGGGAACCCTCTCATCAAAAGAAGTATATGTACGCCCCAAATTTTAAATTTGGTATTTTATACTTGACCACGTGAGCTTCGGTTTCGGCCGAAACTGAAGCCATGGCCTAAATTTTGGTTTCGTTTTCGACCGAAAAACCAGTATCGGTCGGACTGTAGTTTTTATTTTATAGAAATATATACTTTTATATAAAGCCAAGTTCTGCATATTTTTATACATATACATTTTTACACGTTTTTAGAAGTTCTGAAAAGGGTTGAAAGTGACTACCCCTATTATTCTCATATTCTCATTTTCCAATTAAATGTTTTGTTAAATATTTTAACATAAGAGTACTTTACTAAAAAACCATTTTTAAATTTTTTGACATACCCATTCCCTGTATATCATTGGATTTTCCATAAAACTTACAATTGCGAATATAGTTTGGGACCCTGCAGCAGGGCCGGCCCGAGGGGCGGCAAATTGATTATCGTGCTGCGCAAAAACTTACTTTTTACAGTAAAATAAAAAATTAAACATCGAGGATTTCCAAACTTTTTGAGTGTACATTCACATTTAATATTTCATCAGTGCGACCTCACTACAATATGTATACAGTTGTGTCCTAGAAAGTGCTCACAATGTATAAAGTATGTACTTTACATCTCGCTCGTCAGGAGGGCCGCCCACTATTACACGTTGTGGCGCCTCCGGGGCTCCGCGGCAAGTTCTTTGAGAACCACTAATTTAACTAATTATCTACGAGTATATCTAATAAAAATACCTATATATTGTTTTTTTATTATTTCAATTACCGTTTAAGCTATACCTTGGAGACGAGTGAATCGAAACAAAATCGATTTGTATTTTGGAAAAACGCTTTATTACGTCCATCTTTCATGTATACAGTGTGTCCCAAAAATAAGCGACGTAGGTAAATCATATATATTTTATTTTATGGGGATACCTGTACCATGTCCAATACCTAAGTCAACATGTGCCAAAAACTTTACCATTGGTTTCTTCCAAAATTTGTGAAGATAATTAAGTTGGAACATTTTTTTAAACACGTTCATCTCAATTTTTGCCTGCGTTTTTTCATGGTAAAATCATGTTTACCGGGTGACCCAAAAATAAGCAGCGCCCATCAACTATACTTTTTTAATGAAATTTTTTATCATACAATTTCAAATACTGCTTCGAATTTCAACTATTTCTTATGTACCATGTCATATACCTTGACATTTATGGAGAAATGAAGAGCAAAAAATTAATTTAATGGTTGTCATTTATTTTTGGACACCCTTACATATATAACTTAAAAAAAGACCTGCTGCCATATATAAATATCGACGTGTCCCATGACGACCATGACGATCATTTTTTCAAAAAAACATAATTTTGAATTTTGAAAGAATTTGTTCAAATTTATTTGTCTTCACAAATAGTAAATTTAAGAAAAACTGTTTACTTTAGGCATAGCACATGGCTTAATTTACCAAAAAACTGTATTCAAAAACAAATATCGATGTGTCTGACCATTTTGCAACAAATTAATTGTTGAATTTTAAATGCGGGTGTTCCAACTTTCATGTCTTCACAAGTTTAAAAACAATTGATGGTAGATTTCTTTGATTATTGTTAAAATTAGGTATAAAACATACTACATAAAACATACTTAGGATATTCTGCATAATTTAAAAATGTTAGAAAAAAAACACTGAATTGTATCCGCAGTTGGTTTCTTGTGAAACATTTTTTAAATATTAATACTAAATAGAAAAAATTGCTTTTTAATGTTTCAATAATTATTAGAGCATTACTCTACAATTGTTTCGCCTTTCTAGGGCTTCATAAAGAGTACTTCGTATACTAAATTTAAAAAGAGAAATATTTACAAACAGAACCATTTAACACGTTTTTCCCAAAAAGGTCTATAAAATATTATTAGGGCTTTTATTATGCGGCCCAGATGTGGTAATAAATTTATTTATAATTGGCATATCTGCGAAATTTATTTGATCATTGGTAGAAAGAGTTGTATTGTCTATAAGTGATTTTTTAATTTCTTGTTGTTCATATAAATTTAATTTTTTACCTTTGTTTTTCTATGGAGTAGTTTAACATTATTAAGATCTATAAAGTGGTTTTGTTCTATACAATGTGTTGAAATGCCTGTGTTTTTTAAACCATTTAAAATTGATGTTTTGTGTTCTTTTATTCTAAGTGATTCTTTATATCCGTTGTTTCTTGCTATTTGTTTAATAATGCAGAGTTCTTTGTTAAAATTTGATTGACTTAATGGGAAAGTGACAAGTCTGTGAATTAAACTATGAAAAGAAGATAATTTTATTTTCCATGATTGGTTCGATGCGTAATTTATTACCGTGTCTGTCGTCGTTGGTTTTCTGTAAATATCGAATTCAATGTGGTTGTCAATATTTTTAATGTTTATATCCAAAAAATTTATCTAATTTTCATTTCCTTTTTCCATAGTGAACTGAATGTTGCTATTTATTGAGTTTAGAAAATTTAAAAACTTATCTAAATTTCTCTCTGTACTATTCCAAATGCAAAAAACATCGTCTACATATCTTTTCCAATAAAAAATGTGTTTAATTAGTTGATTATTAGAGTTAAATAAAACTTTTTCAAAATGAGCCATAAAAATTTCCGACAATAAAGGAGAAATTGGAGAGCGCATAGGCAGGCCATCATTTTGTTTATAAAATTCACCATTAAATTTAAAAGAATTTTGATTTAGGCATGTCCGAACTGCATTTTTAATTCTGTTTTTGTTTTAATATCTAAGTTAGAAGCACCGATTAAGTTATTTAAAATTTCTATAACTTCTTTTATTGGAATTGAGGTAAAAGACTTTTACATCAAAAGAAACGGTCATTTCATATGTTAACGCTCCTTGTTATAAACTTGCAAAAGAATTAAGTAAGATACTACCCGATTTAATTAATTTTCAGTCCCCGCACTCAATAAAAATTCTTTTCAATTTATCGAATTTACGAAGGACCTAACGATTCCAAACAATTCAAAATTAGTTTCTTTTGATGTAAAAAGTCTTTTTACCTCAATTCCAATAAAAGAAGTTATAGAAATTTTAAATAACTTAATCGGTGCTTCTAACTTAGATATTAAAACAAAAACAGAATTAAAAATGCAGTTCCGACATGCCTAAATCAAAATTCTTTTAAATTTAATGGTGAATTTTATAAACAAAATGATGGCCTGCCTATGGGCTCTCCAATTTCTCCTTTATTGTCGGAAATTTTTATGGCTCATTTTGAAAAAGTTTTATTTAACTCTAATAATCAACTAATTAAACACATTTTTTATTGGAAAAGATATGTAGACGATGTTTTTGCATTTGGAATAGTACAGAGAGAAATTTAGATAAGTTTTTAAATTTTCTAAACTCAATAAATAGCAACATTCAGTTCACTATGGAAAAAGGAAATGAAAATTAGATAAATTTTTTGGATATAAACATTAAAAATATTGACAACAACATTGAATTCGATATTTACAGAAAACCAACGACGACAGACACGGTAATAAATTACGCATCGAACCAATCATGGAAAATAAAATTATCTTCTTTTCATAGTTTAATTCACAGACTTGTCACTTTCCCATTAAGTCAATCAAATTTTAACAAAGAACTCTGCATTATTAAACAAATAGCAAGAAACAACGGATATAAAGAATCACTTATCGATAAATTGTTAACAAAGAAAAAACAAAAGTTAATTGCTAAAGAGTTTTATAGTATTAAGAACCTAAAAACAATAATTTTAAGTTTATCAATTATATACCAAACATCAGCAATAATGTATCCAATAGGCTAGATAAGTTAGGCTGTAAAACTGTGTCTGTAAATAAGAGTAACCTAGGTAGATTATTAGTTAACAATAAAGACAAAACAGAAAAATTAGATATGTCAGGGGTTTATAAAGTTAATTGCGCAGACTGTAATGCGGAATATATTGGTCAAAGTGGAAAGAGCATAAAAACAGAATAAAAGAACACAAAACATCAATTTTAAATGGTTTAAAAAACACAGGCATTTCAACACATTGTATAGAACAAAACCACTTTATTGATCTTAATAATGTTAAACTACTCCATAGAGAAAACAAAGGTAAAAAATTAAATTTATATGAACAACTAGAAATTAAAAAATCACTTATAGACAATACAACTCTTTCTACCAATGATCAAATAAATTTCGCAGTTTTGTGACAAATTACAAATTAAAATGTCTTATATTTGTTGCACACTTTATTGATTTCCCAAATAAAACCACACTTAAGTAGAATTTGACACACACTTTTGTAGATGTCTCTTTCACAAGACCTTTAATTAATATTGTACAGAGGCAGCAAAAACATTTAAAAATAAAAGATGTATATCAGTATGTATTTTGGTGTTTTTAATATTGAATGTTGATCAACAAATTTATGGAATTTTAAAACTTTTGCTAAGAAATTCATTCAGATTTTTTTTTAGGTTTTTAAGGATTAATATGTCACAATTATTTTTTTCTGAAAAACTATTAGGAATGATAAAAACAGTTTAAATTCAACGTATTTATTGTCCAACAGGTATTTCCAATTAGAAGACAATTTTTTTAAAATATAATGTAAAAAATGTTATAGTATTTTTAACGAGATTTTTAGGCTCAGTAGAAGCACTAAGAAAACTACCTACTAATTTTTTAAATCATTTCAATATATCTCATGAAATTGTACATAAAATCGATGTATATTGATAGTTTTGAAAAAAGAAAACGAGAAATAAGTCTTGGAATTACTATTACTACGTTTATATCGAATAGTTGAAGATGGCTGAAAACAAAGCGGCTTTAAAGCGATTTCCAAGTTTACGTGTTTATTTCGGTGGCTTGAAAGTCGATTGAAAATCGAGGTCAAACACATTTCAGGCCATCGTCGTACGCATAAGGCAGTTTTGCATCCAACTTCACAGTAGACATCAAATTAAAAACAAACCTCACTTTTTAATTAGTCCCGTTTTATGTGCTGTTGTTGATATGAGCGTGTTTTAAAGTTTTTTCACCTGTTTTCCAACTCATATTTTTCATAAAAATATCAAAATCGTATATGAAATTAACACTGATGACGTTCGAGGAAGCATTCATCTGAAGTTAGGCAGTTATTAAGACCGCTTGAATCGTTTATAACGTGTTTCTAATCGGCTTCAGTTAAGTCAACCCTACTTATTTTCAGGCTTGACTTGAACGATTCAAGTCACTTTCAAGCGCGTTTATATCGCTTTTTCAAGCCACTTTTAAAAGCCGCTTTAACTCAAGCAAGCTTCAACTATTCGATATAAACGTAGTGATTATTTATCTTAAAACCAGATATATTAAATGATAAAATTATATTGAGATATTAACAACTTCTGAATATAGTTGTAACTGTGTTCTTCCCGTTTTTATCTATCCTTGTATAATCGTATAAATCTATATATAAATATATTTCTACTGAGACTAAAAATACTATAACACAAGATTTCTTTTTATATATCCACTTTCCAGTTTAGGTTTTGTATATTTTACAGATTAAATTATCTAATATAAAATATCTAATAAGAAAATTAATTAACGGCATTGTACACACTAAAGGAACAAACACAGATCATTATCATATAGGCACCATCAACGAATTCAGAACTAAATTGGTAAATAACTATAGGCACCATAGATTAAAAAATATGTATATTTATATGTTTACAAAGCGTTACTTAAAGCTACCCAAATGTTTATGTTTGAACATTATTAATCTGGTTGATACAACAGTAGGCTTGGATTAGAGGAAAATCTATTGTTCATAACAAGTACAGGGTTCTTAACAACCTGGAAAAACCTGAAAAAGTCAGGGAACTTGTTTACTTAGGGAAAAAGTCAGGAAATTTTAAATGTTGCCTTGAAAAACTACTTAACTCTACAAAATAAAAGCATTTGACCCAGAGTTCTGTTATATTATGGTTTCCATTATATTTTTGCATAAAAATACTTTAGAAACCATAATGTATCCCATGGCTTCAATGTTTTTCTTATGTTTATGGAATAAAAACAAATTCTTTATACAGAGTGTCTAGAAACTCCACCAACAGAACCTTATATCAGCATATGTCCTAAAAATAATATACAGGGTGTCTCTTAAGGATCTGTACAAAATGCTACCACAAATTTCTTGGGCCAAAATACTACGAATAAACCCTATTTACCTTAGTCGAAAAGTTGATATTTTCCCAGATACAGGATGTCAAAGATTTAGTTATTTTTAAATATTTTACTTCAAACATTTTTTCACATAATTTGGTTTTGGGGATTTTCCAGAGTGGGGTATCAAAATCTACTCATGTTTTGTCGTAAAATGTAGAGAAAGCACCTGCAGTCCTTTGGTTGTGTTGAAATTGTCATAACTTTCTTTTTGCCTTGGTATCTTATAGGTCTGGTGAAGAATTATTATTCTCTCATATTTTTCAAACTAAAAAGGTATACCTAGTAAATATCGCTACGAGCACCCGTTTTTAAGGTATTTCAGATTAAACGTTTTATTCTATACAAAAATTTGTATTGCATTCCTTCACCCATTGTCTAGGCAACCCGGCAGACCCTAAAGATTTGTACAAAATGCTACCACTTATCTTTTGGCCAAAATACACGATCTAATGCAATTTACCATGGTCGAAAAGCTACTCATTTGCATGATACAGGGTGTCAAAATTTTCAGTTAATTTTAATATTTTGACACCCTGTATCATGCTAAACGATTGCCCTTTCAATTGAAGTAAGTTGCGTTAAATTGTTATATTTTGGTGTAAGAAAATTATGCTTTCATTTTGTACAGACCTTTTAGAGAAACCAATATAACCTAGATGAAGCGTAAAGGAATTTTTTTGTGCGAAATAAAAGTTTAATCAGAAGTATCTTGATAACGGTTGCTCTTAGTGATATTTACTAGATATATTTTTTTCAGAAAATATAAGAGAATAGAAAATCATTGCTAGATCTATAATATACCGGGGCAAGAAAAAGTTATGACGATTTCAACATAAGCAAAGGACTTTAGGTAGCTCCCTAACATTTTACAACAAAAACATAGGTAGATTTTGATTCCCCACTTTGAATAACCCTTCAAAACCAAATTTTGTTGAAAAATCTGTGATAATAATAAATGCAATATTTTAAAATAATTAAAATTAAATAAAAGCTTTGACACCCTGTATCTCGGAAACAATCAACTTTTTGACTAAGTTAAATTGCGTTAAATCGTTGTATTTTGGCCCGAGGAATTTTTGGTAACATTTTGTACAGACCTTTTAGAGACACCCTTTATATTAATCTCCAGTGTCTTGAAATTTTAAAGAAACATTCTTATTTTATAATAACTTTTACACCAATTCCGTTATTTTTGAAAAAATATGTGATGGGGATACGTTTCTTATGCATCAACAGACATTTTTGAACGTACAAAAATGTAATTTCCAGTGTAAATATTTTTATAAATAAAATGGTACACCACTTTTCCCTAAAAATATACATGTGTTATAAAATCTTGTTAAAAAAATTAAAGGACCGATTCTACATCCGAAGATATAAAGAAAAGTTTATATAAACATGGGTCCAAAAATGAATTATTTCCCAGATACTTATTTAACCTTTTTTAAAAAATCGTTTTTTTGTTAATATCTTCAATATCTCTCATCAGATTTTTATACAATTCGGTAATGGTATTTGTAGATTTAGAGGGCTTATTAAGGTCAAAGTTGATCAATGTTAGCTTAAACAAATATCTCATTTCACATGTCTAAGATTTTACCTAAAAATTATGGCATTTTGTAATTTGCTTTTTTCTTTTATTTTAAAGGTGCAATTCTATTAGCGTCGAAAGTATGGGATGACCAAGCAGTTTGGAATGTTGACTACTGTCAAATTCTTAAAGATATAACAGTAGAAGATATGAACGAGTTGGAAAGACAGTTCCTAGAACTACTTCAGTTCAATATTAATGTACCCTCAAGTGTGTATGCTAAATATTACTTTGATTTGCGTACATTAGCTGAAGCCAATGACCTAACATTCCCAAGTGAACCCTTAAGCAAAGACAGGGCTCAAAAGTTAGAAGCTATGTCACGTGTAATGGAGGACAAATATGCTGCAGAAGCAATAAAGAATGGCCTAAAAAGTGGTCTAGTTTGGACAATATTACAAATGGTGGTGTAGCTGCTCGAAGAAGTGTAGCCATACTTTCATAAAAACTTCTAGTCTAAGCATAATATGTGATTTTGTGGAAAATTATTGGGGATGTATTAGGTTCTATTTATTTCATGATCTTCTCGTTATCATTCCTATGTCTTTCAAAAGTAAGGGTTGGAATAAATGAAGAGTTTTAGATAATTACGTTTTTAAAAGAATCCTGAAAATTTTTAATTGTTATTTTTTGTTGTACATCGTGTTACTTTCAACAATGTATGCTTTGGTATTAAGAAGATACTGCTCTTACTTGATGAGTAACATTAACCCACGTGATTGGTAATTTTAATTTAGTAAAAATTTTCCCGTCGCCAGTTACTTGTAGTAATTTTTTTTATCGTTACTTAAAAGTGGTAATGTTAATTGATTTGTTTTAGTGATTAAAAAAAAAACGATAAAACGGTGTTAAAATTGTATGTATCAAAAGTTTACAAAAACTTAAGAAACTAAAAACCAATTCCTTGCTATATAGAGCAATAATAAAATATAATAATAATTCGAAATTATTTTAAAAACATTTTGTATGAAAAAAGAAACAGTATTATTAGACAAGTGGTTGCAAAGCTTTGTTCGATAAATGTTACATAGAATGTATGTAAATAGTATATGGAGTAATTTAGCCTATTTAATCTCTGTTCTAGAACAGTGTGTAAACAATTTAATTGACAATTTTAAAGGGTTTTCATTTATATTTAGCCAACCCCCATAACCAAGAAGAATTTAAAAAAACATCCCGTACAAAAGTTTGAACTTTTTATCTATTATCTTTTGAGCATAAAAAAAAACATATGAATATCAAAAACTTAAGAAAAAGAAGAGGGAAACTTATTAAATAAAACACCCAGTTTCTTATGTCATCATTGAAAAGGTCTTTTAAAATGCTTTACAAAATACCACATTTGATATATCTATCTTTAATAGTTTCAAATCTCTTCAGAATATAATTTTTATTACATCTAGTCTCACCTTAGTGCCGTAGGTAGGTATAACGGAAATTATATTATTATTTTCTATTTTTCATATTTAAGGGGTCATATGTTAAAAACTATTAAAGATAGATAGTTATCAAATTGGTATTTTCGTAATGCTTTTTAAAAAACTTTTGTAAAAAGTTTACCTCTTCATTTTTCTTGAGTTTTTATGTTTATTTGTTTCTTTTTATACTCAAAAGATATTAAATTAAAAATTATGAAACTTTAATACAGGACGTTTTTTTCTATCCTTCTTGGTTATAGTTGAAAGTGGGTGGAAAAATATAAATGATAACCCCATACAAATATACACTTCTTGATTGAAAATGTAGTAAAGTACAACTTGATTGGGTCCGTTAAATACACTCTCATCTCTCATCAGTCACCGGTGTACTGCAACAAGTTTTTAACTTTCTTTTGTACTTATTTTAGAGAGTTTAAATTCTAAATTTTAGATTTGTTATTCATTGATATTATAGACTCATTTATTATAAAATATTCTTTGGATTACTTTACATGATGAAATCCACATTTACTACATTTATATTGCAGCATAATTTAATATACTTAAATTTTATTTATTTCTTTTATTTTTAACATACTTTTTGGCTTAATATCATAAATCGGTAAAACGGTAACAAATCGGTCACTGAAATTTTATTAAGTTTTGTTTATTTTTTTTCTGAAAACTTTTTGAATTTCCTTTGCAGCTGATCTGTTAATTGGGAAGAGGTAATTGACTTTGTGCGGGCACGAGTCTCTACGCTAGTATCTGGAACAAACATCAAGCATGGCGAGTAACCCAAAGACTATTTCAATTCAGAATAGTGCATCTGCAACCCCGTACAGTTCCATTATTTGTGAACTTATAAAAATATCCTGAAACACTTCAATTTTAACTTTTAGGTGGACGCATTTTTGGATTAAAAATAAAGTCTTAAATAAATGGCTCTCAAAAATGTAAGTAGGCGTAAAAACTTTTCATAATGTTAAATTACCATTTAGAATGGTCTTAGGAATCCAAAAATGTTAAAATATACAGGGTGTCCCATTTAAAAATTCAAAATTGGAGGCTTTTACGGTTAAACCCGATGTAACCAAAAGAGAGAAATGTGCGAAAATTCTCCTCTTTTTATTTCATTTACTTATACCACAGCTCTCACGAGGGGTGTGACCTATACCTACCAAGTCTTATTTTGATATGTCTAATGCTCTAGAACTTATGGCTTGTCTTATAAATTCGTTGTCACGCTGTATGTGATATACATACATACCAAATTGTATTTTGATATTTTAAACAAAATATAATTTATAGGGGTGAGCAACGGGCTAAGATTTCAGGTATTTAGGGTGAATTTTCTAGAAAATTACTGAACAGATTTTGAAAATCTAATGACCATTAAGACAGAATCTGAAACCCTTTAAGATGAGGTATAACTTAAATCCCTTTCTTATTTGAACTTTTTGATATTTGTGTTGGCGAGGGGACGGGATAAGCCTGAACGAGTAAATTTTGACACAGAAATGTGCCCCCTAAAAATTAAAATTGACATGTTTCTGAACGTTTTTATAAGTGTACAAATAAATAACACAAATAACAGAATTATTTTGGGTGGCTCATTGTAATTGGAATGCGTTGTATAAATCCTCTTTTCGAGAATCTAGCTACTTTAAGAGTTGCTTTAAAATTGTAAGGATCAGTCATATTTTTTAGCTAAAATATAATAATAAAGTGTGAATGACAAAGAAGAAGAAAATTATGATAAATAGGGCGTCTGGTAAGTCAACGATAATATTGAAAGGGCTGGTGAAATAACTCATAAACATCCAAAAAAACCTAAAATGATCTAAGTAAAAAATCGATGGTTTTCGGGATCTTTTAACTTCAATAAAATGTTTACAATTTTAAATCACCCTGTATACCATATGGCAATTTTTATAAACGATTCTGCCATTTTAAATTAAGCAAAAGGTTTTATAAAAAACGTTTTTTTTGTTTCTTGAAATATCAAAAATAAAAAGTTACAAGAATAGTTAAGTAAACTTGTGGTGACACAGTAGATTTTTCCAAGAAAGCTTTAGTTTAGTCTTTGTATTTGATTAGATGAAAAGGCTATTCAGTGAGCAGCAAAACAAAAATTAAAATTTAAAAATAATAATATTTGTTTTGGTGTGACCATCCAAAATATGACCCAAAAGGACAATTTTGACGAATTTCAAGTGATAATATGTTGACTTTCTGCACACCCTGTATACAAAAGTGGTAATTCTAAATTTACAATGAGACCTTCCTTAAACCACGTTTTTTTGCAGATTATTCTAAATCTGTTTACTTTCTAACAGTATTCAAAAAGTTTTATGTTTTATGCTGTTCTCAGCTAGATTTATTAGCTTATAAGTAATAATTTTTAAAAATGAAAACTGGCATTCTGAAATTATATTTCTTATAATTAATAAATTCAGTATAATAATTTGTAATGATTGTAACAGTAAACAGGGTTATAAGTTATTATTAAGTAAGAGTGGGCGGTTCTTTTTTTTTTGTCCTTGATATTCTCGTTTTTAGCAAAGTGAGATAATTCTCATACCCTCTCACTGACCTATTTATTGTATTTCTTTTAGTTTTATTCTTAGCTAGGCTAATATACCTAAGATTTGGCAATTTATTTAACTTTTAAATGGAATATAATTGCTTTTTGTTACTAACTATGCAGATTTTGACAGCCAAGCAAAAATGTTAGCATATATTATTTACTTTGATGTTGGGATTATCATTCATAGGCAAGTAAAGCAACAACAAAGCGGTATCAATTAATCACCATATTTATATGCTGGCATTCTTTGTCTAATCTCTAGTGTCTGAACGTGTATAATATTACTAGTTGTTTCGTAAATATTAGGAGAACAACGTTTTATTTTCTAACCACCTCGTATGGAAAATCAAATGTTGACTTCATAACAGTTTGCAACTGTTCGAAAAAGACTGTTTGGTATATTTACCAAAACGATTAGTCTAATAATTTTAGAGATGTACAAGATTATTTTTCTAGAATTTTTTTTTATTGAGGTAAATTGGCAATTTTGATTCAGCATTAAGGAGACTCGGAGGTTTAGAGTTCAAAAATTTGACTAGTTTATAAGATTTTTTTCTGTGAAAACAATGAATTTGACAGCTTTGACAATCCGCTTACCCAGCAGTTAAGCGGCTGAGTACTTCTGAATGCGCCCAATGAGTTTAAAGTTTTGAGTAAGTATAAGCTGGCCCTTCTACTTGCTTATTAAAATAGTCTGTGACACTATTGCCTTGTTCAGACACGGCTAGTAATTTAATCTCGTTCGTGTGGACAGCTACTACACTAAACTACTTTCCGAATTTTTACTGTCCATACGCACGAGAATACTTAATTACTCGCTACTCGACTAAATTACTAGCCTGAACAAGGTATATCAGTCATTACAAAATCATTTAAAAAAATTTACAGTAAAAAATCGAAAAAAAATCGATTTTTGAAAATTCCAGACCAACGAGTCCCCTTCAAAGCTCTTTTCGGTTTCATTAGTTCAAAAGGGCCTACGTCCTTTTTAAAAACGCGGTTGTTCCCTCTATTTCTACTTGCATGTACAAAACTAATTTATCCTACTTCTTTTAAAGAAATTGCCGTTGCGAGTTAATAAAATACCTATATAAAAAAATAATCCCAATAAAAAAATGACAGTATAATTATAAAAAATCCATTTATCAAAAATTGCATATTTTTAAATGTTATCCCCAATAAAGCCAACATGCAAAATATTTTTTTCTAAAAATCTCTGCTATTCTTAATGTCTAAAATTAATTAGGATTTACCAAAGTAATTTTTATAGGACTTTTATTATTTTTTAATCTCATCTATTTACCTAATGTATATAAATATTTACACTGCTTTAATTGACTAGAAAATATATTTTACACTAGCTTTGTAGCCTTTTTGTGTATTAGTTTAATTATAAAAATACTAAGTACGGACTACCGTTATAGTTCAAGAGCCCGTTAGCGGCAGACCTTTGTTGTGTAAAAGCTGAAAGTTTGGCTACTGATACTACCAACATAAGTAGAAGCATTGATATACTATGAAGTTTGACTCATAGTGGCTTTGGCAGGTATTGGTACCAAAGGTTAATAAATTGAAACTTAACTTTCGTCATTTTTTAAAATCTGAATTTTATATATGTTAGTTGGGTAGCTATTAGAAGATATTTCTTTAGTCGCCAGGCAGTTTTGACAGTTCCAAATTTTTGCCTGAGAAACATTTTCGGGAGGCCCAATGGTCCGTGGAAGCCCAATATTTCTGTTATGTAACAAGATATGACAAAAAGTCTTAAATAAGAGTTTTAGGGTTTCCACAAAGGCATGTCCTAAAAATATTTCCACGTATACAGAAGGTCCCAAAAGAAGCTATTGCTGTGAGGTTTTTTTTATTGTTTTTTAGTACAATGTATACATCAAGATATTTTTAGGACATGCCTATTTGGAAACCCTACAACTTTTATATAAGATTTTTGTCATATCTTGTTAAATAACAGAAATATTGGACTTCTTCTGACTATTAGTCCACCGCCAAGGGATTAGAACTGTCAAAACTGTCGGGCGACTGAGAATAGATATTCTAATAGGTACCCAAAGAACATATACCGGGTGTTTCTCACAGGTGGTTTCCCTTATAACTTTTTACCTTTTAAGATAGAAAAATTAAATTTGTTATGTTGTTATTTGACATAATTCTCGATTGGTTGATTTATTTACTTGTTTTTTATAACTTCCGGTTTAACCGGAGATTACTGCTACTTTCAAATTTTAAATGGCACTACCGGTATATTTTATCGATATTTCGATAAAATATGACATTCTGAATAAAATTACACCTCACATGTCATTTTTTGACACTTTTGCTGTTTAAAATATAATGTATTTAAAAATTTCAATATAGATTTAGCTAAAACGGTTTATTTATTTTAAGTCAAGTAGTCATGGAAAAAAATTAAATTAATTGTCTTTTGTTCTTTACGACTTCTCAGGGAGAAGTCAAAGTTTGCAAAATTCTATTTATAGCACTCCTTTTTCAAATGGAAATAGGGTGGCTCGTGATATTCTAAAAAGTATTTTATTTTAAATAATTTGGTACCAAGGGCGTAGCCAGGAACCGGCAGGGGCTGCTGCCCTCCTAGCCATGAACAAAATGAATAATTTTTTTTTGTAGATGTTAAATTTATACGTAATTAAGGACTCCGCAACGGTTTATACATTAAAAACATACAGGGTATTTCCTAATTGCAGAAAAAATTAATGGTCATATTTATGACCGTATTTTATGCCAAAAAGTTTATATAAACGTAGGTTCGGAAATGTATAGTTTCCAAGAAAAGGGTGTTTTTAAAAATAATCGTATTTTAATTAATATCAAATTTTATAGTGTTGTAGTATTAAAGGGCCAATTTAGACCTAACTCAATTAAATTTATTAAGTCCAGTGGTGTCTACATCGGCATCTTAACAAATATTTTTGACAAAAAAAGTATGCCAGTGACTCGCCTATTTTTTATATTTCATTTTAATTAGCCTGAACAAAATAAAGCTCTTTTTTTTATTTTTTTCTTGTGTCTTGCTTAGTTTGGAAGAAATAAAATACTCTTTATTACATATCCCTAAACCACCAAAGAAACATAAAGCCGAGTATAGAGCAAGTTTTGAATACACTTTATTTAGTAGAATTTGTTTTTTAAGATGTTATTGTTCAGTTCAGCATTTCTTGGTGTTGCTACATAATTTTAAATAAATATTATAAAAATTAATTTCCCCATATTTAGTTGTCGTTCAGGGATCCGCAATTTAACAATGATTTATATATTTTTATCTAAACACACAAAGACATATTAGAGAATAAAAATTCCACAAAAGCTAGTGGCGTTCACTTTTTAATAGAAATATTTGTTCAGGTGCCACTTGAGAAGGCACTGAACTTAAAAATTTAATTTAATTAAAACTACAATAGCCTCTTACGGCTGTAAATAACACTGCCAAAGTTTATTATAATCGGGGAAGATTTAAATAATATATTGATAAAAAATTACAGTTTAAGTTTGCACCCTGTATCTTGAAAACAATGCACATCCAGACTTGTGTTTATACAAGCATTTTTTCACAAAATTGGCTTGGGAGTTATTTTTTACCGCAATTAGAAAACTGAAAAAAAAAGTTATTTATGGTCATAGTTTGTTTTTTTTTCAATTTTCTAATTGCGGTAAAAAAGAGAACCTAAAATTAACCGTAAAGCCTTATCATGGCACTCTAAAGTTAAATTTTAAACATTTAATTTTTGAAAGCGGAAGTAATAAAATATGACAGGTGAGGTGTCATATTTGGAATTCGGATGTCATATACAATTAGAATAAGATAAAATATGTCGACTCTGGCATTTAAAATTTAAAAATTGCAGTCATTTTCGGGTAAACTGAAAATGATAAAAAAGTGAATATATCAACCAATATGCATATGTGTGTCAAACATTATTATTCTGTCTTAAAAGGTGAAAAAAATTTAACGGTGAACCACTATGACACCCGGTACATTATCAGTTTTCCTGTGCCTGCCCCCTCTTCCCCTAGATAAAATCCTGGCTACGTCCAAAGTCGGTCTATATATTGTTGCGACATTTGATCATATTGCTTTGACGTGTTATGACGTCACATCTCCCATTTTTCGGCCATGTTGTTCAGTGCCGGAGATATTATTAAGTTGTAAATTCTTTTACTTTAAATAAAAACATTTGGAATTACATCTTTCAACAAATATCACTTCCAAAACAATGTAAATGAAATGCGCAAATTCTAGACGCCACTAGATTGATCATCAGCTTTGATTTTACCTAGTCTTGCCAACTTTTCTCCGTGGAGTGCCCTTCCTTACGTCCCCGACCTCGAACCGCCTAAAAGGATATGTCGCACTCCACGGAGAAAAGTTGGCAAGACTAGGTAAAATCAAAGCTGATCCAGTGGCGTCTAGAATTTGCGCATTTCATTTTGCATTGTTTTGGAAGTGATATTTGTTGAAAAATGTAATTCCAGATGTTTTTTATTTAAAGTAAAAGAATTTGCAACTTAATAATAATTAAAAACAGTTGTGTAAACGGTTGTTCTACTAATACAATAAACTGTTATATCTCCGGCACTGAACAACATGGCCGAAAAATGGGAGATGTGACGTCATAACACGTCAAAGCAATATGGCCGAATGTCGTGACCCTATATAGACCGACTTTGGTACATGTTTGTAGCGGTGGGCTTAACAGTGATTTTTTGATATCGGTGATCGCTGCTACTGCTATCTAAAAGTAGCTGCTACTGAAAACTGTGATATTATCACTCTTTACGGAAACATGCTAAATTTTCATAAATAAAGTCATATTAGATAACCTTGTTAAAATTGAATGAAGAAAAAATATATAATTTTTAAATAGATTCTGTCATTTAATATACATATAATTTAATTACTGATTTGCATTGGCATATAAGTAAATGTATATAAAAAAACTGACATTACACGAAGTATATCAAATATCCTAATTTTTTATAAACATTTATAGCTTTGATCATATTATTTGGGCAACCTATTCGCGATAGAATTATTAACAAATCAAATTGATAAAAAAATAGTTTTTATCCGGTAATCAAGCCAATTCGCATCCCATTTCACTAACGTAAACATACATAATCACCATAAACTTAAATGAAAGAGGTTAAAATAACTGAATCGCAATCACAATCACCGTCCAGCGATCGCAGTCGCCGTTTAATGTTGTGGTTACGGGCAGCGCCACCTCTGCGAACTGCGAATATTAAAGAGTGATTTTTTCACTGCGATCGCCAGGCGCAAGTAGCAGCTACCAAAATGATTTGTTAATAACCGGTGATTGGTAGCAGCGACTGCGATCGCAGTCACACCTCTACATGTTTGGTACCACATAAAGGTATTTCAGGAAAGGTTTATATCCAAAAACAAATATTTTATAAACCAACCATTCTACTAAATAATGATAAATATCGATTTATGACAACATCATAAATTTATTATGTGTTCTGTAGAAAAATCTTACACAAAATTATTGCCTATGTGACACCAAATTATTCGAGATAAAATGTTTTTTAAGATTAATTTTCTTTTCTATGGCTACTTTACTTAAACCATACCAGGGAAGTGAATCTAATAACTTTCTTTTATGCCCCTTCTCACCGACTTTTTAGGAGTTCCCTAACGCTAGGTAGAGAATAATTTACATTAAGTTACCGTAAGCTATTGTCTACCTAGCGATAGGGAACCCCTAAAAAGTTGGTGGAAACGGGCATTAAAGCCTATGTGGTGGCTCATGTCATTCTGAATGTTTATTAATACTTTAAATGGCATCTGTCATATGTGATCAAATGATCTGATTATTTGCAAGTGAAGGAACTGAGGGGAGTGAAACTGATCATGTCTCGAAAGAATACCACTGTCATTGTATTCAGAATGTCATATTCTATCGAAATAAGATAAAATATACCGGTGTTGCCATTTAAAATTTGAAAGTAGCAGCAGTCATTTCCGGTTAAACCGGAAGTTATAAAAAAACAAGTGAATACATCAACCAATCCACAATTATGTCGAATAACGATATACCTAATTTCACTTTTCTATCGTAAAATGTAAAAAAGTTATAGGGGGAACCACCTGTGAGAAACCCCGGTATAAAATTCAGCTTTTACAAAAGGACGAAAATTGGGTTTCAATTAATAAACCTTTGGTACCTGGTACCTGCTAAAGCCACTATGAGTAAAACTTTATAGTCTACTATTGCTTCTACCCAAGGTGCTTAGAGAGAAGCTGGCCCTGCTTTCATTTAAATGTTGATAGATATGACGTCAAAGGTATTCTTTTAAAACAATGTCGTTATTTCTTTAGTGTTTTGTAAATGTCGTGTTAATAATGTTTATATTTGTAAATAAATAGTGAATTAATAAACTATATTTTAAATTTGTTGTAAAATCACTCGAATGACGTTTAAATTTCAGCTGTTTACTATTATATCAAAGTTGGGCCACCTTCTCTCTAAGCACCTTGGCTTCTACCTATCACCAATTTTAGGCAAAGAACCAATTTTAAAACGGTATTTACCAATCGGTTATGTTGACGTTTAAACAATCTATTATACGTCAAAGTTGCCACCAATTATTATCGCGGTTATAATTGGTTAAACGCTTAAAATTGATGTATGTTGGGAGCAAGATGCTTACAAAGAAGCAAAGTCGGTGTATATATATTGTTCCGAATCACCACGTATAAAACCACGTGTCTTCGTTTTTATACCTTTATTCTGTAGTTTCGGTGCGCCCCTTGGTTCTTCTCGGATTGTATAACCAAACTTTTTCACCGACGACAAATCCCTGATAGTTAGCTTTCAAGTCATAGCGGGATTTTATACCGTCACTTCCTTTTTTAACCTGCTACGCACCTCTTCGTGTATCTTCTTTAGCTGTTTACTAAAGATGACTTACATAGTCTTCTGCTGGTTCTGGTGGAAAGTCGTCCTGTAAGGAAGTCAACTGGAAGACATAATTCCGCTTCAAAAATGACTTTAGCAAGTGTTTCGCCGGTGGTGTCATGAATTGCGGCGTGGTATGGTAATAAAAACGGCTGTATACAGTTATCCCAGTCACTTTCTTAGTCATTTACTTTAATTTTCAGGTAGTTATCAAGAGTTCTGTTAAATCGCTCTACTATACCATCGGACTGGGGATGAAGAGGTGTTGTTCTTGATTTTTAGATTCCCAAGAGATTACAAGGGTTCTTGAAAAGATCGGACTCAAAGCTTCTACCTTGAGCGGAATGTATTTCTCTTGGTACTCCATAGCGACAAATCCATTGTTAAAATAGTACTTCTGCAACAGTCCGAGCTTCTTGATTTGGTATTGCGTAGATTTTCGGCCATTTGCTGAAGTAATCCATCGCTACCAAGATATAGCGATTCCCGGATTTACTAACTGGAAATGGTCCTGCTATGTCTATGGCAATTCTCTCAAAAGATGCCCCCACATTGTATTGTTTCATCTTGCCATGACTTCGTGTTTTCGGTTTCTTGCTGGAAGCGCAGTCTTTACACATTCTGCAACCAGTCTTTTACACCTGCACGACTTCCCAGCAGTAGAACCTTTCTCGAACCTTTTCAAGAGTCTTCATAACTCCAAAATGGCCACCTCCTACACCATCATGCAAGGCTTGCAATACTTTAGAAATCCTTTTGGTTGGTAGGATTATTTGATGATTATGGATTTTGCCGTCAAAACATTCCTAGATCCTTTGTAATAGGCCATCTCTAATAACCAAAGAGTCCCATATGGCCCAGTACCCTTTATGTCTTGGGGACTTTGAAGCTATTTGCTGATATGGTGGCCTTTCCAAATTTTCTGTCTTAATTTTGAAAATATCTTTAAGATCTGGGTCTTCTAGTTGTTCTTTTGCCAAAATCTGCCAAGTCCCATTCTTGAGAGCACTGGAGACGTGTCGTTCTTCGGCAATGGAATTCATCGGGATCTTCTTGCTCTTCTCGTCTGCTGCAGTGTTTACAATTTTCCGGGTAAGGTCGTCTTGATAGCATTCTTATGGTTCAGTCCTTTTTGATGTTCAGTTTTAAAATCGTATTCTTGAATACGTTGTAGCCATCGTACCATCTGACCTTTAGGGTTCTTGAACTGAAGCAACCATTTAAGTGATGCATAATCAGTTCTTAGGTGGAATTTCTGGCCATACAGGTATTTATAAAAATGCTCCAAAGATTTGACAATAGCCAAAAGTTCTTTTTGGTAATACAATAATTTCCTTCAGGTTTGAAAAGGACTTTGCCAAAATAAGCTATTACTTTTTCTTGGCCATCCTGTATTTGTGACAAAATTCTACCAATAAAAGTATTGCTTGCATCGGTATTCACAATAAATGTTTGATTAGGTTGTGGATATGGCAGCACAGGACTTTCTTCAGGTGTATGAAAGCTGATCAGTCCATTCATAGTTGTTGTTGTTTTTTGTGAGACGGTCTAATGGTCTAGCAATATCGGCAAACCCATGTATAAACCGTCTATAGTAGGTACATAGCCCCAGAAAACTTCTAATTTCGTGCTTGTTCTTTGGTACAGGCCAGTTCTGGATAGCTTCTGTTTTAACTGGATCGGTTCTTACTCCATCTTCTCTAATTATATGCCCTAGGTACTTTACTTCTTTCTGGAAAAGGTAACATTTCTTTGCACTAAGCTTTGGCTAAGTAGCGGGGGCATTGCATAAACCAAATGGCATAACATTAAACTGCCACAGTCCGTTTCCAGTTGAAAAAGCAGATTTTTCCTTGTCTTCCGGATGAAGTTCTACTTGCCAATAGCCAGTTTTTAGATCTAATGTCGAAAACCATTTTGATCCGGTGAGTGTATCTAGGGTATCGTCTATTCTTGGTAGTGGAAAACTGTCTTTCTTCGTGACGTCATTCAGTCTTCTGAAGTCAACACAAAATCTGGTGGAATTATCTTTCTTCTTGACTAGGACTACCGGAGATGACCAAGGACTCTGAGATGGCTCTATAATGCCTTGTTTTTGCATGTCTCCTAATAACTTTTCGACTTCGTCTCTTTTGGCTAAAGGAATTCGCCTTGGTGGTTGTTTTATTGGCGATGCGTCACCAGTGTTTATCCGATGTTGAACTATGCTGGTTTTTCCGACATCATTTTCTGACAAAGAGAAAACGTATTGATTTCTTCTTAAAAGTTCTTCCATCTTAAATACCTGAGCCGAATCTAACAGAGATATTGATAAAGTCACCAGGTCTTGCAGAGCATCAGGTAGTTTACGTGCGGAGACTCCTACAGGTGTGGTACAGGGATAGGTAACTATCATAGAAGCAGGTTGACAGGTACCGATTTTGTCACCTGTCTTGGCTTGTTGCGAGAAATCTTTCAGGTTCATCATTCGGACAAATACCATATTTCCTTTTGTTTGCGTCAAAGTTCTTGCCGCTAAAATTCCTTTAGCGTATAGTGGATTATTTTCAACTGGTTCGACTAAAACGATTTCTCCTTCTTCTAAGTCTTCACCCTTTACTTGGATAATAGTTTCTGAGCTTGGCGGTAGTATAACATCTTCAGTAAGTACAGCTTCTCGAATTGATGTTCCATTACTCTTTGGTAGTCTCATCACGATCTCTTCATTTTTAGTCCGCAGTATCCGTTGTGGTAGGTCCAGTACAAACTTTTGATTTTCCATAATGTCTAGGCCAAGAATAACTTCGTCCATGATGTCGGCAACAAACACGACATGTATAAATGATGTTGTCCCTAGGCTTATTCTGGCTTCACGTATGCCTTTTATTGGTATAACTTCTCCATTAGCACTTTCTAAGATGTAATTTTTCTCAAGGCGGAATATTTTACAATGAGCTACGATGTTCGGCTTCTCGATGGTATGTGTGGAACCAGTATCTAGTACCATCTCACATTCCCGATCGCATACATTTCCAGGTACTACCCAGCTGTAGCCATTGTTCTACAGCCGGGATACTCTAATGGTTGTTGTTGATGGGGCTTAGTAGCACCTAGCCAGCTTCCGCCCCTTGAAGCTGGCTACTGGGAGTTTTCCGGACTACTAGTAGGGGCACTGAATCTGGTACAATTTGTCTGTAGATGCCCCTCTTTACCACACTTCCAAGAACGGATAGTATTTCCTTTTTTAAATGTCATACTGATGTCTTCTTCTGGTACAAAGTTTATTCTTCTTATTCTTGCCTGACTCCTGGACGTTTGTTTGGCTGTTTTGAATTGAAACGCTTAGGCAAGAGCTTCCGATGTTTTCTTTAATCTGGCCATTCCTAAAGCCTGATTCATGTCTGGATCGCAAAGACCTTCAATGAAACTACCCACTGCTAGTTATTGTTTTATTTCTTCTGGGTATGTCGGGTATGTCAGATTAATCAAACGTACGATGTCAGCTTCGTATTCCTGAAGGCTTTCGTTATATTTCTGTCTTCGTCCCTGGAGCTGCGCCTTATAAACTACCTGCAAATGTGTCGCGCCATATCTCATTTCCAGGAACATTACAATTGATTGATAGTCGCCTTGTTTCTCTTTAGGAATATTTCTTAATACCTCCAAGGCTTCACCTCGTAGAGCAAGCACTAGTGCGCGTGCCTTTTCTGGTAAACTCCAATTATTGCCGTTCGCAGCTGCTTCAAATTGTCTAAGGTACGTAAGCCATCGGTACCTTACCGTCAAAAGTTGGTGGTTTCATAAGAGTTCCTGGAGTAACACATTCTGAAACGACACCTGTACTGCCAATATTTCGAATTTGCCGGTGTAATTGTTGCACTTCATGTTGCATTTGACCTTGGACTTGAGTAACTTTGTCTTCAACTAACTGCTGTATTTCTTGCATTTCATCTTTAGCATCTTCCTTGGAAAGTTTTATTTCAAGCAACATTTGTTTTCTCATCTCATCTTGGCTATGATAAAATTCTTTTTTAGATTTTCTCTGATTTTTACCATCTTCTCTTTTAGTTCTTGTTTGGCTCCGTTTGAGGTCTTTTTGGATTTTCTCTATTTGTTGTCTGGTTTCTTCTTGACTAGTTCGGATTTCCTTCTTCATTTCTTTTTTATGGCATCTTGCATTTCTTTCTTGAAGTCTTTTTTCAGGGATTCTTGGCTGGTCTTCATGTCTTTTTTCAGGGATTCTTGACTGATCTTCATATCTTCTTTCAGGGATTCTTGACTGGTCTGCATTTCCTTCTTTAGTTCTTCTTTCAGAGTTTCTTGTTTTTCCATCATTTGTTTAATTAGTGCATTTAACTTCTCCATAACTGCTTGCTGTCAGCTTCGGCTTCCTCAGGTAATCTTGTTCCGCTTCCGACACCAAATGTTCCGAATTACCTCGTATTAAAACAGGTGTCTTCGTTTTTATACCTTTATTAACAATGGAACGTAACTATGGTTACAACAACGACAAAATCTTCACTCGTCAATGTCTCGAAGTTTACAGTACAAAAGTCGAATCTATACTAATCATTCAAAGGTTTTCTGTCGCCCTTTTATAGTAATATGGAAGAGTAAAGAACGATCCAGAATTTTGGAGAAATATCGCGAAAATTCCACAGTACAGAGTGGCTTTCCAGTGACGCAAATAGAGCACTCCCGAGTAGCTCAGGAGCATTTCGTTCTACTTTATGGCGTTCCAGTGACGGAAAGTGTTATGCACCTGAACTGCTCCGTTTTTCTTTGCCTTTGCCCCTCATGCACCAGCCCCTCTTTTGGTTTTTATTCTTTAAACGTGTTTTTTTATGGTTAAGGATGCATTTCTTAAAATTATTTGTTTAAAATGGAATTAGATATTAAAAAGAGATTATTATTATAAAGCCAAGAAAGGTTAAAAACAACGAAATTTTAAAATTTCTTAAAGTTATCTCTCTTTCCTTGTCTAAGGATGATGTCCAGTGACTAACTTTTTAGAGCAGTTTAAGAGCTTCAAGTCCTGGAGCGTGACGTACAAAAATTTTCGTCACTGGAAAGCTACCCATGGCATAAAAGTTTTCAATGGATAATTCGGGCGGATTCGGAAACCTTCGAAGGTGATTGGAAAAATAAAGGTAAATTATTTAAATAAATTAACAAACTAAATTAAATGAACCTAACTCTTTAAAATTCGCTAACGTAAACACATTTTTGAACGTCTGTAACAATATAAACTAACCTTGACAAAGAAGCTCAAGGAAGATAAACTTTTTAATATTTGTCCGAAAATATGTTTGTGACGTCACCTTTTTGCCATAATATTTTTTTATCAGATAAAATAAACTAATACTTGCATACTAATAAATAAAATCACTAAAAATCATGAAAAAATTTTTTATCTTACCCTTAATAACGATTTGAACGTAAATTCCCTGTAAAAAAAATCCAAAGGTCAGTGACCCCAGTTTACAGGTTTTAAAATTCTCTGTAACTGCAGTACTAATAAATACTTATTTTAACTATAAACAGTAAAAACTAAACATATATGAAAGTCCAATGAAAACCAAAACAAAAAAAAATAACACCAAAGCTCGAAAAAACCTTCCAGTACGATTGTAAACAAAGAATTAAGCCGGCTGTTCATGAGAGCGGTTTTCCGTTCGCGGATAATTCAGCATTGTGATTGACGGGAAAAGCATTTTAAATTTGCACTAACCAATCACAACGCTGAATTATCATCCACCAGCAGAAAACCGCTCTCATGGACAGCCGGCTTTACGGGAAAAGATTACGTCACAAAATTTAGCGAACATAGGCCTAATTGGGATTGAGCGCTCCTTTAAAAGTTTATTTTCCTTGGGCCCAACTTTGATATCACAGTAAACAGTTGATACATCGTGGTCATTGGATTGGTCATTGGAGTCCTTTTTTTTCTATTCTATTCTATTGTTTATTCTTGGTTTTGGTCCTTTCAGGTCCAATTCACCAGCTCTCCCCTTCCGGACTATGCTTTCCAGGGCTTTGTCGGCGGAAATTTTGGATCATCGAGCTCATAGCTCCCAGAAATTCTAAAAAGAAAACAAAAATAATTCTACAATTGATGCAATGCATAAACTGTCGGCTGTCAAATCTGCTAATGGTGTTACGTATAACCTACACTTTCACTACTGACAGTTCCAATGGCACTCCCATCTATTTCCGCAATTTGAGAAATACCTCGTGTTCACTACCAAACAGGATACCATCAGCTTATAGGAATATTCGCTAACAGCGCTTAGCTCCAGAAGAAAGATGCCGTCAATTTAGCGTGAATCTTCGTGAATCTTTCCTTAATCCCCGAAGGTAAAAACGTCCGTTAGGCAACTCTAACCGCCAACCCGGGAAGAACTTTGTAGTCCTCTGCGCACGTCCGCACTGTCCGGAGGCAAAACAAAGAGCCACCGAGTTCTTTTACCAATTTAAAGTTTAAAAAGGATCCCTTTGACGTCACATATATCAACTGTCAAATGAAAGTTAGGCCACCTTGTCTCTAAGTACCTTGTGTTGGGAGCATGCACTGACAAACTTTCAGCTTTTACAAAATTAAGAAGATCTGCCGCTAACGGGCTCTTCTTTTAGTGGGTTAGTGATCAGACTTATAAGCGAGAGATAATCCATTCCCTCTTCTTAAATAAGAAACGTGAAAATATCAATGTTTTTTTGTTTTTATTTTAAAGACGAACTACAACAACTACAACTCAACTTGCTTGCGCAAAACCGGTTTTTTCATTCATGAAATATAACTTTTGTTTCGCGCAGATTATAACATGGCAATCCATCGAGATCAGTCTTCTGAAATAAATTAATGAGTTACAAAATTCAACGTGTTTTATTCATACTCATAAAAATTATAAACAAATAAAAAATTAAACCGAAAAATAAAAAGAAACTCACTAAAAAGCTAAAAATAGTAAACAATAAAAGTTTTAAAATAGGGTAAAGTTATTAAAATATAAAAATCATTTTTTATTTTGTTATTATTATTGTCTCGCGCCTTTGTTGTGATTGATGATTGCGGCTCAAAGACGAAACATTGGATCTTTAATGAAATGACATCATTTTGAATAGACCAGGAGAATTACTGCAAGTTGTCTTATTAACCTCGGGAATTAATAATACCGGCCCTTTTTAAATAGTGCTTGTACCAATAATTTAGAGTTATTGCAAATCATGTTGCCAGTACCATTAACCTAAAAAATGGGAAAAAAATTAGTAGTTTTTCTTTATTGTTTTGTGTTGAAGTGTTTTTTAACACAACTACAGAAATACATTTCAAAAGCAAGGTTTTAAGTATTTTTACTTCTAAAAACTTTTCGGTTTTGTGATCGGCAGCCGTTCGGTTAGACGAACAGTTCCGAAGTTAAAATAAGACCAAAATAAGGCACGACCTAAAACCGACATAAGTAAAGCCGGGCACTGTACTTAATAGAGAATTATTGCAAGTTGCCTTATTAAGCTCGGGTATTATTAATACCGGCCTTATTTAAATAGTGCTTGTACCCATAATTTAGAGTTATTGCAAATCATGTTGACAGTGCCATTAACCTAAAAAAATGGGGAATAATGTTTAGTAGTTTTTCTTTATTGTTTTGTGTTGTTGGATTTTGTTTTACACAATTACAGAAATACATTTAAAAAGCAAGGTTTTAAGTATTTTTATTTCCAAAAACTTTTAGATTTTGTGGTCGGCAGCCGTTCGGTTATACGAACAGTTCCGAAGTTAAAATAAGACCAAAATAAGGCACGACCCAAAACCGACATAAATAAAGCCAGGCATTCTCCTTATTAAGGGAGTCCTTATCCTATCATGCATCTGCGCAAGCTCAGATGTTAAAATAAGGCCGGTATTATTAGTGCCTGGCATAATTCTCTAATGTGTCCTTTGTATTAAAATATCTCTTTAAATAATCTAAGAAAAAAATAAAAACAGTTTCGCAAAATTTCGTTTTTTCCGGATAATTTCAGAACAGCTGCAATTTATTTATTTTTTTAATTTCTAAAACGGAATATTGTTAAGCTTAAAAATGCGCAACTTTGTTCCAATTTATTCAACCCTGTATCTCTTCCCGTTTCCGACATCCTACGGGGCCTCTCGAATGTGTAACACCCTGTATTTACCTATTGCATTAAGAAAACTTGAGCAGTGCTTGAATCTGAATTAGAAAAAAAAGCTTTGATTTTTTTAAACATAATTTTAAAACTTTTCATTTACGATATTGCAATTCGCAGGTTAAGTATTAAGTTGCCCCGCCTCCCCTATATCTCACAAGCACGTAGGCCGAGTTTATAAATCAGGGTAGCTTTCCGGTGACGAAATTTTTGTGCGTCATGCTCCAGGGCTTGAAGCTTTTGATCTACTATAAAAAGTTAGTCACTGGAACGCATCTTAGACAAGGAAAGAGTGATAACTTAAGGAAATTTTAAAATTTCGTTTTTTTAACCTTTCTTGGCTTATTATAATAATAATCTCTTTTAATATCTAATTCCATTTTAAACAAATAATTTTAAAAATCCATCCTTAACCATAAAAAAACACGTTTGAAGAACCAAAACCAAAAGAGGGGTTGGTGGTTGAGGGGCAACGGGAAAGAAAAACGGAGTAGTTCAAGTGCATAACACTTTCCATCACTGGAACGCCATAAAGTAGAACGAAATGCCTCTGAGCTACTCGGGAGCGCTCTATTTGCGTCACTGGAAAGCCACTCTGAATCAAAGTCGGTCTATATAGGGTCGCGACATTCGGCCATATTGCTTTGACGTGTTATGACGTCACATCTCCCATTTTTCGGCCATAACAACCGTTTACACAACAATTTTTAATTATTATTAAGTTGTAACTTCTTTTACTTTAAATAAAAAACATTTGGAATAACATCTTTTAACAAATATCACTTCCAAAACAATGCAATTAAAATAGCGAATAGAATTGTCATGCGCACAATATTTTTCTTTGTTTATTTTTTAAGGTTATTTATTTATTTCGACGATTTCTAAAAATATTAATATTTTTGTAATAGAGCCACAGAGTAAAGTTAAACTACTAATCTTTGATAAGGCCTTGCTTTTTTATTTTGATATAAATATCGCAGGTGGAAAGAAACGAAAAGGTTAAGATTCTCGGCCGACAATGACCTGGCTTTACTGAGAAAATGTCTTAGTCAAAATTCATCTGGAAAAGTAGGAAAATGTACAGTAAAATGTGTTTGAAATAATGGGTAAAATTTTAGTATTTGCACATTAAAGGATCATTTATTTTTAATTTCGTAAATTCGCAGACAGGTGTAATTAACCGTTCGTAATACGGCGGTAACCAAATTACCCATATCTCTCTATTAACCATAACGGACTCCTTTAATTACGGATGAATAGAGACATTTTGCACCTCTTAAAATAACAGACGTTTTTTGGCCTCGTGATGGTTATCGTTATTAAACATAACGATTACGGCAGCAGTTTAAGACAGAGATTTTGCAGCCTCTTTTAAGAAATTTATCTTGCGTCTGCGCTTTCAACACATAACATTATTTGTGCCTGTGGTTCTCCGATTTTAAAGTTAACGAAAAATCAGTATTTACTTTTATTCTTCATAAGATATAAATTGATATTTCAATATATGTAAACACTTCTGTTAATTTCGTTTTTTAAAGTAGATGCAAACAATACAGTATAAGCAAAACACAAAAAGTAAGGTTAAGTTTGGTAGTAGAATAAAAAGCAAGTGTGCCAGATTGTAACATCTAAATTAATTACTGATTTAGAATATTCGTAAAAGTGCAAGTCCGTTTGAATTTCTTAACACTATTTGATTTTTATTACTGCTATAGATTTTTCGCTAATTAGAGCCTTTGTATAAATGATATTTTAATTAATATGACAATAAAATTTTAACTTTTTAAATAATTGTTATTAAAATTTCTACAATCCGGCAACCACGCAGTTTAACAATAACGATAACGATAAGCTCTTCGGTATTCATCCGTAATTAAAGGAGTCCGGTATGGTTAATAACGATAACGGATCATGTTTGCGTTACTGCGCAGTCTCAGAATAACGTTAACCACAACGGAATTGCAAAATAAGGGGTGTAAAATGTCTCTAATACCGAAGAGCTTATCGTTATCGTTATCGTTATTGGTAAACTGCGTGGTTGCCGAATTGTAAAATTTTTAATATCAATTATTTAAGAAGGTTGAAATTTTAATACCGTATTAATTAAAATATTATTGATACATAACGAATAATTAGCGAAAAATTCATAGCAGTAAGAAAAATAAAATAGTGTAAAGAAATTAAAACGGACTTGCATTTTTAAGGATGTTTTAAATCAGTAATTAATTTCATGTTACAATCTGGCACACTTGCTTTTTGCTTATACTGTATTGTTTACATCTACTTTAAAAACAAAATCAAGAGAACTGTTTGCATATATTAAAATATCAATATATAACTTCTGGAGAATAAAAGTAAATACTGATTTTTCGCAAACTTTAAAATCGGTGAACCACAGGCAAAAATAAGGTTATGGGTCGAAAGATAAATTTCTTAAAAGAGGTTGCAAAATCTCTGTCTAAAGCTGCTGCCGTAATCGTTATGTTTAATAGCGATAACCATAAAGAGGCCAAAAATCGTCTGTTATTTTAAGAGGTGCAAAATGTCTCTCGTCAAGAACGGTTCTACAACATGAAAAAATGTCAAACAATTGTTAAAGGAACACTTATGGTGTCGTTGGGCGGTTCTGGAAGCATAATAGTGTTGGAACCTTTCAAATGATCTTCTGAATGATATTCGAACATCAAGATATTCGAAATGTTTCGAATATTTCTTCCGAATATTCGTATATCGTCCTGAAATATTTCATGAACGATCAGTCATGAATTTATATTCGTAAACACCGAACACAAATACGAAATATACCGAATGAATGATGAATGATATTTATATCTAGGCGTTTAATATAGACAACCCGTAAAACATACCCAAAACCATTAGTAATCAAACGAACAAAGAATATCATCTGTAATATTTATGGTTAAATAGCGCCAAAACTCGAAAACACTCGGAATAAGACGTAAAATAATTCATTGCCGCAAATAGCAACAATCTTTCAATCGTATTTCGACAAAATAAAAGTTTATTGGCAATGAAATATAAAATGTTTCGAAAGATCTTTGCATTGAAATATGAAATGTTTTGAAAGATGTTTCGAAATATCTTTCTCAATGAAATATTAAATGTTTCGAAAGATATTTCGAATATTAAAATCTTCCGAATACGAATATTCGAATATCGAAATCTTTCGAATATGCACACCACTAAAGCATAAAAGGAATACAGCATTTGATGACAACTCACGTAAGAATAATTTGACAGCAAAAATTGACATACACATTTCAATATTTGTCATTTGTGTTGTGCTGTGATGGCCGCCCACATCTCATAATTTTTAGTGTTCTTAGAATTTCAATCATTTTGGTTAATTACAGATACCTAGAAGGAAAATACCAAGAATTTTATTTAATTTAACATTGTAAAAATCAGGTGCGGGTAGTAATAATCATGTAAACTTGATTATAATTTATTTTATCCTTCATTAGGATACATACAACTTGCTTTTCATTTAATAATAAGAGGTATTTTTTTATATTTTCTAGAAAAATGTCAACGGGACCTTATAATTATTCCTACATCTTTAAATATATCATTATTGGGGACATGGGTGTCGGAAAATCATGTCTTCTTCACCAGTTTACTGAAAAGAAATGTAAGTATAATATAAGTAATATGGTAGAATCTTTGTTATGGTTGTTTGTAACCAACTTAAATTTATTTAGTTATGGCTGATTGCCCACATACCATTGGAGTAGAATTTGGCACAAGAATAATTGAGGTTTCTGGACAAAAAATAAAATTACAAATTTGGGATACTGCTGGCCAAGAAAGATTTAGAGCAGTAACTAGATCCTATTACAGAGGGGCTGCAGGAGCTTTAATGGTATACGACATAACAAGAAGATCCACTTATAACCACTTAAGTAGTTGGCTTACTGATACTAGAAATTTAACAAATCCAAGTACAGTTATTTTCCTAATTGGTAACAAGTGTGACCTTGAAGGGCAACGAGATGTCACTTATGAAGAAGCTAGTAAATTTGCTGAAGAAAATGGTTTATTGTTTGTTGAAGCTAGTGCAAAAACGTAAGATAGGTTTTTAGTTTGTTATTTTTTAGTTCTAATAGATAGCACCATTATTATTTTTGAAAATTATGCACTAACAACATTATCCTTTTGAATTTGCAACTAACTCTTGAATGAGAATATTTTATTTAACACTCTAGAAATTAAATTTAAATCTTATTTGTATAATTAAGTTAGCAATGTGTCAGATTATTCATTATTTTTTGAAGACCACAATATATTACGAACCAAAACTAAGCAAAAAAAAATAAAGATAGGTGTCTAAATTATAAGCTTTCATTTTGCAGGCTGTTTGAGCACACTGATATTAAAAATTCAGTATTTAGTTAATTTTATTTTTATGCCAAATTTTAATGATAAGGATAAGAAAATGAAATGTGGTTCATTAAGTATGTAACAAATGAGAAACTTTTTTATTTGAAAGTTGTCAGAACATTTTTATACTTCACATAAGTTGGTGCATACTTCCAAAGTAGGTAAATTAGCAAAATTTAGTTTTGTTTTGATTCCAATAATATACAGGATGGGTAAAAAAACAAAAGAATAAAGAGTAAAAAGTATTTTAATTTCAAAAAATTTAACAAAATAACAAAAAAAAAGCATGAATACATATGTATAGTCATGGCATCCTATACACTTTATTTTTTAAATTTTGAATTTGTTTTTGATTTACCTTTATGATACACATTCTAAGTTATTTTTTTTAATAAGCTACAGTTAACATAATTTTTTTTAATAAGTTGGAAGAAGGAAGTTTACTTGGAAAATTTAACTGGATTTATATATTTTTATCTTACCACAAACCTTAGGATTATTGCATGTATATTTAACCAGAACCTAAAGGTTTAGAAGTATTCTTTTAACAAGGAAAAATCCTTGGACTTTTAATAATGCATAGTTTAGGATCACCATTCAACAGCAACAATAACTTTTATGAAATATAAAATTTTCTCACAAAATATATAGTGTGGACGTAAATAGTCCCTCCCCCTCCTGCTAACTTTTGTACCC
This sequence comes from Listronotus bonariensis, assembly GCA_014170235.1. NCBI lineage: Eukaryota > Metazoa > Arthropoda > Insecta > Coleoptera > Curculionidae > Listronotus > Listronotus bonariensis. The sequence goes on along the minus strand of JACEGR010001945.1, from coordinate 10,425 downwards.
TGATTTTTTTTATAAAATTTGGGTATGACTAATGGGAGGATATAAACTACTACTAATTGCGGTACTTTAAAAATTACCTAAATACCTGATTTGAATGGCCATATTTCCGAAACTAATAGAGTTGGATGTACTTATTGTGGTATTTTCTAAAAGCTCTTTTAAATATCTTTTAATGGTGATACTGATAATAATATACAGGGTAGGACAAAAGTGGATAGTTTTTATAAAATCACCCTGTATATTGTATCACCATTAAAAAGAACTTTGAAAGAGCTTTAAGAAAATACAACATTAAGTACATCTAACTTTATTGGTTTTATGGCCATCCCAATCAGGTATTTAGGTAATTTTTAAATTACCGCCATTTTGTAGTGGGTAAAGATATTAGAGTTTATATTCTAGGGTTATAAAGCTTTCGCCAGGAGCTTTAAAATGATGTCCCACAAGACCCTCCTTTCCATATTTTTTTTCCTAAGATGTTGCAACTATTATTTTTACATCAAAAAGTAGTTTTATCCTCCCTTTAGTCAAACCCATATTTTATAAAGAAAAAATTCGGTGTACAAAAGTTAGCAGGCGCGGAGGACTATTTATGTCCATACTGTATACATATATATTTATTAAAATAATAAAAACATATTTATACATATACAGGGTTATTTTTTAGTTGATACTTCCCCTACAGTGTATAAAATGCAAGAAAATAAGAAACGTTTTAAAATAAAATTATGCCCGAAAATGCTTTCTTTCAAAGATACAGGGTGTTAAAGTTTTAAGGAAAAAAATCCTTTTTTATCATAACTTTCCTACCACTTTAGATATTTCCACAGAATTTGAACTACTTTTTGACCATTACATTATATTTTTTGCTGTAAACGTTTTTAAAAATAAATTACCAGTGGCGTTCGAACAAGATTTATGTTTCATTTTTTAAAAGAAAAAATGGTCGGCCCCTGCTTTTTTTCTAATTAATTTTATAATATTTATTTACTTTGGGGTTAATTTGGTCTCTTGATATTTTTTCCGTACGCGCACGGTTTTTGAAAAAAAAGCCATTTTGATACATGGTAAAAGCACTAAAATCTGATGTGCTATTTTGTATGTAAAATTCGTTTTTGTCTAATTTTTTATTAAGGTAGTTCTACCGATACCACAAGAGTCAAATGAGTGCTTAAGGTAATTTGACTACCGTGATATTTTAATTTGGCAACGCTGCGTAAAAAGAATAGAAATCATACACAAAAATCTACTGTACAAATATATTTAAACAAGTTATCGGTATTAAATTGTTATGCTTATTTACTAATAAAGTCTCTAAACCACCCTTATCATATCACCAAAAAAATATTTCATTGAAAAGGCAAAACAGTCACTGAAAAAAAAAAATAAATTTGTCAAACAAGGTCGAGTAGCACATAAATTTAAGGATAAACATGGAAAGGTTTTGTCACCTAACCTGTCAAACTAACGTAAATATTGATATATCGGATTTACATTGTTCACTTAAAAACACTCAGAAAAAGAACATGTTTTCTAATTATTGCTGATATTTATTATCACTCATTAAATCTTCTAACCCAAAACGTATTGGACTGACATCAATTTTATGTCCCCATATATCATATTCGATAAACTTTTTCGGGCGCATCATAACCTTTCGGCGGTGTTGTCACATGTCAGTCACATTGCATATTTTTCTCAATTATTTAATAATTACTCCTATCACAAGCTCTGAAGATCGGATTTTAATTAGCCAAAATGTTAAGAATTGTTTTTCTTCCGTTGATACATCTTTCATTGAAATCTGGATCAGTTTTTTGAAGTAAAATAAAATCTGCGATTTCCCATAAGGATCCATGTTAAAAGCAATTATTTTATAAAATTTAAAACTTTTTTCAGTTCTCTGTAGACCTTTGAAAATTTAATTGGTTGATATTCTTATTATAAAGTACCAGTATTCTAAGTTTCATAATTTTCTGAACTTTAATTCGTTCACCGGTAGTACTACCTTAAAGTAAGGTCAAATACTTACATACATATTACAATTTTTAATGTTAATTAAAAAGTGTTTGCTTTTAGGAAGTCAAAAACATAACTTAGAAATAAAACACTATATCAGATTTTAGAAAAATATCTGAAGTTGTAGTAAAGTTATGAAAAAAAAGAATTTTTTTAACTGTAACACTCCATATTTTGGAAAGAAAGCATTTTTGTACATAATTTTATTTGAAAATTGTCTTATTTTCTTGCATTTTACACAGTGGTAAAAGGAAAGTACCAAATTAAAAATAGCCCCGTATATTGTGATGTTGTTGAAATTAAACAGGTTGCACAATAAATAAACAATTTGTATGTAGACTCATTTTACATCAAAGAATAAATATTTAGTTTTTTGAAGATTAAATATTTGTTTATGTCATTACAGTGGTGATAATGTTGAAGAGGCATTCTTAGAAACTGCAAAAAAATCTACCAGAGTATTCAAGATGGGCGACTAGATCTAAATGCTGCCGAGTCGGGTGTACAACACAAACCGTCCCAACCGGGCCGTAACAACTTGCCCAATGACCAACAAGCCAACAAGGATAACTGTGCTTGCTAGTTGTGTAAAATTAGGTACAGAATTTGAATCTCTTGATTCGGTTTATATGTTTTCTCTATTTTTAATAATTTGTCATTATATCTCTATTAAGGTTTTGAATATAACCCTAGGTTTTCAACAAATTTATTCCAGCCTAATCAAAATCGGTAATATCAATTGACATTTAGAACTTAAATAGCTTGATAAGTGTTCAAATATAATTGTTGTTGGAAAATTTGGCAGTGTCAGTAACAATATTAATTCACCTTATGGAATAAATTTACGGTATAGGACCACTAATATTTATTAGATACAGAGGATTATTATGATGTATTCATGTAATAAACTTAAATGACATTTAAAATTTTAAAGATTGTGTTAAAATTTTTCTAGTTCACACCAAGATTTATTATGTGAGTAAATTCTAATAATATTTTATGCACATGGCTGTTAATTATATTTTTATTTATTTATTTTTTAAATTGATTCCGCATTCTTTAAATATAATCATCAATTAAAACTACAGTTGTGACTAATTAAGCGCTAAAATTGCATTTTTGCTATTTTAAAGTGCTTCCATTTATCTAGTCCAGTCTTGAATTCCACAAATTTGCTAAACTCATTTTTTGTTTGTAATTTTGCATAAAAATAATGTATAATGCAACATAGGCATGTTGTAACGCAGCCAGACAGCTAATAGGGGAGGTGTGCCTTAAAGAATGTTATAAAAGAAACTACTGAGCATAGTTTGTTATATATTATAAATTAAGAGATTGAGTGATATACCAAAAATGACAAAAAAATATAAACAGCGGTAATTTAATTTCAAACTAGCAGCATGTGGTTTAATCAATAAATTAAAGAAAATGGAAAAATTTAATGTTTTTTTTTGTGAGTTTCATTTTTTTTATGTAATAAAGAATGTCATGACTTAGTCCATAACTTGGTAAGATATTTTATTTACTTAGATTGTATATTGTACTAAGATACAGGGTAGTTCTTTTTAAAATCATTTTGTACCTTACAAACTCCGAACTCTTGTTTACTTAATATATATTTACTTCTGCCAATTCAATAATTTAAAGAAAAATAGACTTAGATAAATGGAACACACAATATATGTAATTTCTTTAACCCTGAAAATTATACCAAGCTTTATCTTTTGCTGAGCGAATATCATATTTTGGCGCCTACACATAAAGTTTTCTAAATAAAAAATTAAACAATCAGCTTAGAAAAATCTATAATTACTTTATTATAATGCATTTTTGAATCCTACTTTTATAATGTACCATTCTTTTTAAATGGTAACCAATTTAACGTTCTTTTTTCTAATGTTAATTGGTGATTGGTGTTTGAAAGTAAAAAGTACTGTGACAAGAATTGAAGCATTTTGGTCTTAATAGTAATATACTATTAAAATATATATTTCTTACATTTAAATAGGTTACTGATATAAGTTTATTATTAGTGTAAAAATGATTAAAGAAAAAATGAAGTAGTTGAAGGTAAGACGTAAAGAGGTGTTTGAATTTTTTCATCATTTTTGTAAAAAAAAACTTTAAACTAAACTTAAAAAGGCAATCTTATGTGATATTATTTCTTATAATCTTATAAAGCTGTTTTTGTCTTAACTGGTACAAATATTAAAAAGCTAGTAATGTAAAAAATATATAAATGGCTGTTACTATTTACTCCAAAAAACTTCATTAAAAACCTCTTTGAAAACACAATTTCTTAGTGTTTCAGAAATTCTTTAAGTTGTTAAATATGTTTTATTATTTAAATATTAGACTTATCCCTAGATTAAAGGGTTAGATTTTATGGGAATATTTTTCACCTTGTAAGTAGACTTTCTCACCCACTTTTGGAGGAAACTAATTAATAAACAGATCATACATGATAGTAGGTATTTTTAAAGAGCTTTTTGCTAGGTGAATTTATGATTAAGCATCTCATTTCCTTAATCTAATTATTGTATTGTTTAGTATAAGTTAAAATATATAATATATTTTTAATTATCTATTATAAGCTAACTTTGTTCCAAATTATCTTTTTTTTAATGTAATACCTCATTCCAGAATTAATGTTATTAATTAAATATGCTTAAAATACGTTATGGCCTTTTATATATATTTAAAAATTATTGTTTGGATACAATTTAAGATTTTCAGTAAAATATATGCATGTAAATCTAAATATAAATTCGTCATAAATATACCATAGGCGCATTTGACAATTACCAAAGTTACCTAAACATTGTTATGACAAATATCCTTAGTTAATCCTTTACTTTGAGGAGGACCCTAGAGAGAGTTTTCATAAAATTACTACAACTCAATATGTTTAATGTAGGGTTAAGGACATATATTAATAGGAACTTTTCTTGCTAAAATTGGCTAAGGCAGCATATACTATAATATTAGCCTCAATTAAATTACACTATACTTTCTATATCAATTTTTTTCGATTGACGATAAGACCCGACTAAAAAATATATTCATAGGTTAAAAAAGTTTAGCAACTATGGTCAGAAAAAAAATTGCATTGATTTAAGTAAGTAGCCATGGTTCCTTGGTTGCGGAACAAAATATAATAATACAAAACAATTTTTTTAATGCAAATAACTGGTATACACGTCGTGCCACTTCAAAAGCTTTATGAGAAATTTTTGCCACACAACAATAGCAGGTAGAGATTAGACTAAAAATGCCTGCCTAGCGTCAGGTGCTTAATTATAGATAGATAGATAGATATTTTTGGGTGAAAGGTGCATCGGCGACTAGGGCCATTTAGCACTTAATTATAGAATTTTGACATTTCAAGCGATGTTGTTTTTATTAATAGAGTAAGAAGTATGATATCATTTGGTATTACTGAAGTGCTAAGAACTACCAAAAACAAAAATAGTAAGAACACATTGCAACAATAATAATAAATATAAAAATTCCAGGTTTTCTGTGCAGATCTGAAATTTAAACTGCACAAATGGAAAAACAAGATCGGATAACTTTTAAAGCCTTAAATTAGAATTTTGTTAAAATCCGCTTTAGTTTTTAGCACACTTTTCTTTATGTACTGTATTGTAAATGATGAAAATGAAAAGTACTAGTTTCTTAGATGACATGACCCCATGCTGGATCCAGTTTACTTGACACTCGGTTGATCTGTAAACAATATTTTTATAGCAAAAGTTTCTAACAGAAAAACTGGCCAATTTGGTTCTTTTTAAACCAATTTTTAGTTTTAAGTAATATTTACCTGGAATAGAGCGCTTATTTTTAGTAACTAAAGGGTTTTTATGTAAAGCAATATTTTCAAAACCTGGTAACTACTGGTAACCTTGATTAATCTTAAATTATACTACTTTAAATAAAATTGCAAGAGATTTAAAAAATATATATAAATTTATTTTTTAAGATTTAAAAAGTAATATTGTTTTCGTTTAATTTAACCCACAGCATGATGAATTCTTTTATGTGAGCAAAAATGAACCGTCGCGTCGTCACTCTAAATGAGCATACACACGGTAAATCAGGTCTTAGATCCTACCTGAACTGAAAGGTAGTCCGTGAGTAAGTGCGAACGTGTGTATGCTGAACTGACGTGCCGATGCAAATTCATAGTATCGGTCTCTGTTAGTGCGAGTCAAAGATTTTTTGCAGTTTTCTGTTGATGAGTCACACTCACAACAAGTGTGGCTTTTCCTAGTATGTACAGGGTATCCGAATTGCGTTGCATTGCGTCTTGGTTATTATTGTAGAAAGAGACTTGCGGTTTTTGCGAAGTGGTGCAACTTTTTGATGAAACGAAAAATGACACTAAAAGCATTATCATAGTTCTCTTCGTTGTTGACATACATGGCGAAATTAACTTTTTTCCGTTTTGGGACCCTCTTGGATTTTACACAACAAAAGTAAAAACTAATAGTAGTAGACATTTTTATGTAGAATCCAGTGGTGTAGTTAGATTTTAAATTACATTTTTCGAGATATGAACCAAACATACAGTTTTTCTTATGAAACACCGTGTAAATTTTTAAATTAATAATTTCTAATGGCTGAGAGCTTTTTAAAAATATATATTATTCGTAATAGTTATTTCATATCTTTAGACCCTAATTTAATGTTTTTAATTTTAAAATTGAATTTGCATAGTGGGCCATGATATAGACTTTATAACCCAATGAATAAAGTTACTCGTCAGTCCATAATTTGTTTTCATTTAACAGTCACTTCTGAGTTTTTACCATTTTACCCTGCCCAGAACCCCTATGAACTTCCTAGTTCCTCAAGTTTGTACCCTTAAAATTAATTAAAAACAACAATGTGTCAGCAGTGTCTAAAATCAGTATGTACCATCCATTCATAATTTTTAGAGAAATATTCAGTTTGAAACAAAATAATAGAAAACCGTGTTATTACCTTTAAAATTTAAATATCGGTAGCAATTTTAGTAACAGTTTTATACCCGTTTTCTACTATTTTGTTTCAATTAAATGATTTTCTAAAAAATCTTAGATAAATACTGATGACTTTAAGTATACAAAATTTTAAATGTTTTTTTTTAAATCTTTTAATCACCCTGGAAAAATCGGCGAATCATGGAAATTTACTAATTTTGGACATTGTTTTGAGTATAAACGCAGTGGCTCTGATCCAAAATATTTAGTTTTTAATTAATTTGAAGTGAGCAAACTTGAGGAACCGAGAAGTGAATAGAAGAGCTGGGCGGGTTAAAATAGCTAAAAATTAGATTTTTTGGTTATAAAGTTACTTATAAAGCCTATATCTAGCCCACTATGCGAAATTCAATTTTAAATATTCTATTTTCACCTTTTGTTTTATTAAAAAGTAGCAACACTTCGCGAAAACCGTAAGTCTTTATCTCTAATAATAACCAAGATACCCTGCAATTGCAACGAAATCCGGATACCCTGTACAGTGTAATATAATTTAAATTATTATTTTTAAAATTACTAATAACTAATGGGCTTTGAAAAATCTCATTTAACTATGTTTATCTGACAGTTTCGCATAACATCTTTATCAACGAAAATTGAACAATCGTTTAGTTACATTAAATTTTTTAACTTAATAAGAAATACATATTATTAAAGGTTGGGGTTTGATTTAAGTACACTATTGCATTTTGTACACTTTTCGTTTTAAAACTGCACTGCAGCCTTATTTAGTTATAAATGTTTGTATGTGATGTATTTATTATAAAGAGCATACTATAAAATATAATAAATTTTAAGTTGAAGTTATGTCTATTATTTTATGGGCAAAGCCTTTATACAATGTAGTCGTCAATGTATTTTAGCAAATATGCTGGGTATCCTACTTTTTTTTATTAGTTGTGCCTATGGTGACCTAGAGGAAAGTGTGTAAACGACAACGGGACTATTTTGAAAAAACGGATTTAAATTACAGCATTTCTATTAGAAAAGAATAGAGGGCGCTCATATCAATCGGGATCAAATGAAACCAAGATGAAACAGTGTTGCCAGATATATCAATATGTAGTGGAATTCATCCCATTTCTTTTCACAGATAATATGACGACTTTTGGATTTATGACTTAAAGCGTAATTAAAAGAGCCTAAATCTATTTAAACTATTAAAATGTTACCTGGTTATGACTTTTTTTTTTGGTATTTTCTTTTTCTTTTACGTGGGTTTTATTTGTATTTGTAAATTTGACATATTTATTCACTAAATAATACACCACAACACATAATATTACTTAAATGGTGTATATTTAAAACCTTATATGTGTAATTATTAAAAATTTCAAGAATATCTAAGTTTAAAATGTATTTATTTGTATAGAACATAGTAAATAATCCATTTTACATTTTGAGTAGGAATTTACGAAATGTCATTTTGCAACACAGCTTTCATGGGCATCTTTATTAAATTTTAACTTTTCTAAATTTGACGTGTTATGCTAGGTTAACAACGACGTCCGAAAAATTGTCAAAAGACAATATTTTGATGATTATGTGCATTAAAATGGATCTTTATTGTATTAAATGTGAAATAAAGTTGCTGCCTGCTTCAAACTGCTAAATAGGAAATATTTCTAAAAAAGGAGATAGGTATCTATTTTTAAAATTCAACCGGTAAGTATTTAACTGGCAAATTATTTAAATATTTTTAAGTAGAACTTGATTTTTTAAATTGAAACTTACTTGACTGATCTCAAAGTTATTTTTTACGCCGTTTATTAGTCCAAATTACCGTAAAACTTACGTTTATATTAAATTGGAATTTTTACTCTCTAGTAGATAATTCAAAATTTGACGTTAAAGTAGGGTAACTTAATAGTTTAGAATTGTACTAGGTATATCCTTGACAGATGCATTACACGTGCCTTCGAGGTTATGCATATTAGAGACAGTCTTGCCACTTGGCTATAAAGTAATAATTACTTTATTTATATTATACAGCGTGTTTTCGAAAGTTCTTACCAAATAAGAAAATACATTTACACAAAAATATTTGTAGGTTAGATGTACAGCGTGGCCTAAAAACTTGTTTCCAAATTGAAATTTAGAGTATTTTTTAACTAGGGTAGAAACCTTACTAAAAGGGTGATTTCCTATGTCATTTTATGAAAAAAGTTTCTATAACCATATGTTAGGAGTTGCTTCGTTTCTGAAATAAAAGGCGTTAATTATTTTTTAAAAGTCGGTATTTTATAAATCTCTTAAATACGAAACCACATACAAAAAATGTACAACACTAAAAATTTGTTTTTTATTTGCTTTATAAAAAAAAATATACAAACAACATAAAAAGCCAGTGGCGAACATTGTTCTCTCAATAATATTGGCTGTTGTGCCCACTGAGACCCTACTGGATCCAATAAAGTTAATCTAGGTAAAACTTAACAAGAGCTTGATTTCATTAAACAAATACACCTAAATGTTTCTCTGATTCTAATCTGATTTGAACCCAGTCGATTAAGGGGTATTTAATATATTTATAAAATATCGTTTTTTTTTTAAACTTTAACGCCCTGTATACAGGCCACCCTGTACATCCAACATACAATTATTTTTGTGGAAATGTATTTTCTTATCAAGCAGGACTTTTTTTTAAAGAGGCATTTTTTTCGTAAAGTAAATAAATAAAAAGTTTCACATTTGGTAAAAACTTTCGAAGGCACGCTGTATATGTAACTAATTTTTATTTACTTTTTTAGATTACCCAAGTTTTTGCTGGCTAACACTACTACCGAATCCTAAAAACCTTTGTTGGAAACTTTTTATTGAAAAACTCTGTACTGTTAGGTTCATAAATAAAAAATAATATGATTTCCTGAAGTTCAGGAAAAGCGTATATCGGCGTACCTAATGTAGCACTGTACAATACTTTATTCATAACTTTATTCCTTATTTAACCACCTTGACAATTTTTTAGTACAGATGAGCGGATCCTAGCTACGTCCTTGCTTAAACATAAATTTTATTATTTACTACATTTAAGCAGTGGGCGAGACTTAAATATTTTTTGTCTAATCGCTACCTGCTAGTGTTCACCGCACTAAAACTCAGTGGAAGGAATCAAGCTTGCACGACGTGTATACTTAGCTTATAAGTTCTACACAAACGTTAAATATTCTTGTTTATTGTTGTATACAAAGCCTTGTGACAATAGCAATTATTTTTTATATATAAAGTGAACTGTTTAATGAAAGTCAGGGTTTTTTAAAAGAATCATTTATTTTTTTATATTTAATAAATAAGTATTCGCAACATTGCAAAACTCTATTTTGTATATTTTAAAGCAACAAGTCTAACCTTTAGTTTTAAACTCTACTTGTATCTTAAGAGA